>JANHGC010009717.1:158914-174754 GCA_027560395.1 Boaedon fuliginosus | reverse complement strand
TCTTTAGGTATATGTAATCAAAGGGAGGAGCAACAAATCTGCAATTTTCCACATGTTGCAAATTACAATTTAAGTCAGGCCAGTCCACATATCTATCAGTGATGAATGTTGGCAGTTGCAATACAGTAATATCCAGGAACCACATATTTTTTTCACACAGCTTTAAGAAGTATCTTTTCACTCAGTCAACAAGAAAAAAACAATAGGCAGTTCCTAAATGAGGAGAAAAAATCCACAAGAAAACAAACGTATCTTTAACACTGATCTCATTATTTCTACTTTAATTTTCTCCTTTCCTTTTTCCCTTGCAGTTTATCTGTTTGTCGGTATTCTTTGTCCCAGAATGAAATGCAACAATTCTACTAAAATCATTTGAAATTAGCAACAGGTTTTCTAATTAAATTGTGAAGACGACGAAATGCTTCCCCTGCCCCAGTCTAACTCTACCCAAATTTATATTTAATTAAATAAACTCTTTCAGACGAAAAATGT
Source organism: Boaedon fuliginosus (assembly GCA_027560395.1). Taxonomy (NCBI): domain Eukaryota; kingdom Metazoa; phylum Chordata; class Lepidosauria; order Squamata; family Lamprophiidae; genus Boaedon; species Boaedon fuliginosus. Next base: position 174,262 of record JANHGC010009717.1, on the reverse strand, counting down.
AACCCAACCTAATCCCGTACGTTCCAAAAATAAATTGTTCCTCTAGCTATAAGTTTGTCCCTTATAGCCCAATTGGTTTTCTGATAGCTTATGGACGTCTTTTCAGCGGCATCTATTTGGGGAGACAGATGGGAGTGAATGAAATCACAGCATATTTGTGCTTTGTTTTAATTAGACTCCATTAAAAAAAGGGGGATATGATGGCTATGACAATTCTCGTGCCACCTTGTTTTCTCTTTTGTTAAGGAAGAAAGGCCGGATATAAATTAAATAAATACATTCTTCCAGATATTGGATGTTATAGACCAGAAATCCTTGGATGGCAAAGGTGACCAACAAACAAACACTGGAGTGTACCGTACCAGACATGTCTCTGGTAGACATAATCACAAAAATGCATCTCATTTATTTTGGCCACGTCATGTGGAGGAATTCACTGGAGAAAGCAATTAGGTTTGGAAGAGTTAGCAGTAAAAGGAAACAAGGCCGCCAAAGAACACCACCACCAAAGCTGATACCAGAGAGAACATAGAAAATTTCAAAGAAAAAGTACAGAATCAGAAGATGTGGAGAGACTTAACTCATAGAGACCCCAAGAGTTGGACACAACTGAACGGATAACATCATCATCATCATACCAGAGCATTGTGAAAAGGAGAGGTAGGGTGCTGAAATTTGTATCATCCTACTTTATTTCCACTTTTTTTCTCTCTGACAATATAGGCAGTCCGCAACTTACAACTGGGGTCCATAGGGGAATCCAGATTCGCTTAATGACCACATAATTCCCTGAATAACTGCAACGTTTCACTTAACTCTGGCGAAAAGTTCGTAAAATCTGATGCAGGTCACTTACCAACCACCTTGCTTAGCAACAGAAATTCTGGTCCTAATCGTGTTCATGTTAAGTTGAGGGCTACCTGGATAAAATGCAGTGGCCTGATCAAGATTAATGTATTTGCTGTGAAGGTTAGTCTTTCTTTCAGATAAAAAAATAATGTATTTCAATGTCTGCCTGAGATGAAAATAAGAACCATGTTTCTCGTTGACAACTCATGGTAGTCTCCAATGCTGACCATGAAGTAAAATGAAATAAGAAAGACCACTACACAATGTATTTTATATGTTGCCTTAAGAAATTGGCACGTACTATGTCTCCCCATAGCACGGACACTACACGAGCTGTTAGAGGCTAGAGAGCATTCATAAACTTTCTTTCTGTACAAGAAGCCTGAGGACAGAATGGAATGTGAAGCTGGGTGTTTGTGTTACTCCTAATGCCTCCTAAGATGGCTCTACTAGCTAAATGAAGCTTTTGGGCATGCAATCCACATGTGCAGAAGCATCTTCTTGTAAGTTACTAAACCTATTTAAAGGTATCAGATATTAAAGATATTTAAAGGTTTCAGATATTCAGGATAATTCAAGAAATGCCACCTTGATAAGGACAGCAAACAAATAGCAATAGCAGTAGCACTTAGACTTGCATACCGCTTCACAGTGCTTTTACAGATCTCTCTGAGCTGTTTACAGAGACAGCATCTTGCCCCCAACAATTTGGGTCCTCATTTTACCCACCTCGGAAGGATGGAAGGCTGAGTCAACCTTGAGCCTGGTGAGATTTGAACTGCCAGATTATCAAATTGCAGTCAGCCGGCAGTCAGCAGAAGTATCCTGTAGTACTGCACTCTAACCACTGCGCCATTGTGGCTCATAGGGCAGAGCTTGTGTTGCAATGCTGTAATAATATTATTATTTTGTTATCATTCTGTCTTCTCTTTGTCCTTAGCCTTTTGGAGACCTCTGTTGGAAAATATAGGCATAAATACTCAAACTACAAAAAGGATAATGTAAGAGGATGTGCAAATTTATGGATCCCTATTAGTTTCTTATGCAAACAACATTTTGGTTGAGATCTTCACCAATGATTATCATCATTTAAACAGAGAGAAATGCCAAATGAAGAACCTGCTTTTGGAAAAAGGGAAGGACATGCAATCAATAGCTAACATTAGATGATAATGGATAAGGCAGGAAAAATAGAAAGAAACTTATCTTCGTTCACCATAGCAACATCTTTAGTAGAGAAGATCATGCACTAATGTGTAATATACAATCTTAAGGACAAGGGTTATGAAAAGAACATGTAATTATTTCTTTGAGGAATCTTTAGAATAAACAAGAAACTACTGTGGGTAAGGAATTTGGAGAAAGAGATTGATTCAGGCAAGAAGGTAAAAAAAAAATGTCTGTTGTACCCATATTTGTTTAATTTACACAATAAAAATGACTATTAGAATTATGATAGCTGGAATCAAAATTGGAGGCTAAAACACTAATAGTTGAGGTAATGCAGATGACATTACTTTGGTAACTCAAAGTAAAAGAGATTTAGAAGAGCCATTTGTGAAACTAAAAATAAATAAAAAGTGAGAATCTGAATTAAAATGTTAAATATTAAGATGTTAATTAAACTGATCTCAACCGGCATGCTCAATGAACTGATGAAGTGATAAAGTGAAGATGGTAGATAGTTTTATTTATTGGGCCCAAGAACAAAGATAGGCAGTATGATGAAGGAGTTAAGAGGTGAACCTCAGAGAAGTCAATAACAAACTTAAGAAGTCAAACGAAACAGTTATAGAAGTATACATGACAGACCCCATAATTGATAATAATAAGATGAACTGGCAAAAGAAGATTGGCAAATTGAGGGAAGGAAAAGAAGACAAAGATAATGGCTAAAGTAGAGGAAGAAAATCTAAATGAATGCTCTTGGAAGAACTACAAGAGGAATGTTTATCAAACACAGTAATTTTAATATGCATGTCACCTGACTAGCTAAATGTGGAGCAGAAAATAGTTACAAAAGTACTGAACAGAAAAACATTCATCTCATCTGCTTGTATGAATATTGTGCCTTCTTTCTTTTAAGTACAGTATCAGATTTTGTGCCTGACCTGGAGGTTATACAGTATTTACTCCTAAATCTGTACTTTTTGAAATGGAACTTAGGGAGAGGCATGCAATGTAATGCATTTATAGACTCGTAAGGATAAATGAGAATAAATTAATGTAAAATTAGACCTTGTATTTCTGTCTAATAGGAAACATTAATATTCATTCTGTTTGCACTTTATGTATTCATTAGGTGTGTGTACAAATACAGTGATTGAGGATTATCCTCATCGTTGTTACCACTTGTTTATTTGTTCTATTATGTATACAACCCAATCATATTTCACACATTTTTCCAAAGTGGTTAACTGTTGGCTTCCTCCCGTCTCCTCTTTATCCCTTTTCTTTTTACAAAAGATACTTGTTTTTCTTACAAAAACCACAGTAATGCTCCAGCAAGTTTTCCTGAACAGAACATTTTCTAGTACAATTATGGAGTTTTTCAGTCAAAATTACATTTTATGCTCCGGACTAGACAAATGGTTATCCAATGTCTTCTTAAAAACTTCCAGTGTTGGAGCATTTACAACCTCTGGAGCAAGTTGTTCCACTGATTAATTGTTCCAACTGTCAGGAAATTTCTCCTTAGTTCTGGGTTGCTTCTCTCCTTGATTAGTTTCCTCCCATTGCTTCTTGTCCTGCCCTCAGGTGCTTTGGAGAATAGCTTGACTCCCTCTTCTTTGTGGCAGCCCTTGAGGTATTGGAACACTGCTATCATGTCACCCCCTAGGCCTTCTTTTCATCAAACCAGACATACCCAATTCTAGCAACTGTTCTTTATATGTTTTAGCCTAGTCATCTTTGTTTTTGCTCTATTTTGTATTTGTTTTCTTCCTCTTGTTTAATTAAGCGCAGCTGTTCTTATTCAGGAATTAAAAGCAGTTTTTATAAATATGCAATAAATATGAAATATTTTAAGGCTTTCATGAAGGGAAACCATGTAGTCTTTAGGAGGCACTATAGGTGGTTTTTTTCTCCCTCCCACAGACAGCTCTTAGTTTTGAAAAATAGGGATTTTCAAGTGGGTTAGAGATGGGTGATACAGAAGTGAATATAAAGATGTGGCGTTAAGAATCACACGTGGCGTGCAAAATCCTTCCAGAAAGCTCACTCTCTATTGTAGTATTGAATATAACAGAAGATGGAAATTATTGCTGTGGGAAGTCACTAATAAACTTAATAATTATGTAAATCTAGTTTCTGTTTTATGTTCCGCTTGCATTTCTTCTGTTTGAATATTTAACTATACTATAAAATCCCAGTCTGTACTTATTCTTTCAAACAGAAAAAGAAAAGTTTTGACTAAGGAGAGGACTTATTTACAGAGCTTGAATCTTGCAGGACTTCATCTGTTTCTTATGTAAGAAGAGACACAGGAAAAGCTGGAAGTATCTCTATTATACTTTATTTACAAAATGGCAAGCACTCTGTGTAACAAATAATCAAGACGTTTATGGTCCAAATTTCATTTTTTATGGTTTATTAAAAAAAAGAAAAGAAAAAAAAAAAAGAAAATCACTCATACAACTTCAAGAGGCCAGTCTTCAGCTAACTAACTGGTATTTAATAAAATATGAAAGCTTGGTTTCTATTGGCCCTGTTTATAGCAAGCTATATACTGTAGGTGATAATAGAAAGGCTGGCATACTGATTTTGTTTAATGCAGATTCAAATCCCAGTTCTAACAAAGACACAGTCATGTTGTGATTTCAAAGTTCCAGGGGTGTCCCAAACTGTTGTGACAATAAGGAGGAAATTTATTTATAGGTAGTCCTTGACCTATGACCACAATTGGGATGGGGACAGTCATTGCATTGGTAAGTCAGATGGGACCCAATTTTATGACAATTTTTATGGCAGTTGTTAAATGACTCATGGGGTTGTTAAGAGAATCTAGTTTCCCAGTAGGTTTCTTTTTTTTGGCTGAAAATCAGCAAAATAGTTCTCAGATCACAATCATGTGACCCTACAATCCTGTAACCAGTCATAAATATGAACTGGTTGTGAAGCACCCCAATTGCAATCATGTGATTGTGGAGTGTGTGAGAGTGACGCCATAAGTGTGGGTGCAAAGTCACAAGCCACTTTTTCCAAAGCCAACCTAGCTTAGAACCGTTGTTAAATGAACAGGTATAATTTGAGTCCCAACATTTTAAATTGTGAAGAAGGGTAGCGTAAAGCAGCCATCATATCCAGTGCTATGTTGTGTTGCCTTGCAGCCAGAATAGCTTTTTGATGCTTTACGGGAGTGACACAACTGCCATTTTTTGGGGTTTGGCTAGTGTCATCATGAAAATAATTTTCTGTGGTGACCTGCTGCAGAGTCAGCATAACAGACGTTCTTGGATTTCACTTATATTATTTGTACAATCTTGAGGGCTTCTTCTGACTTTTTTCATACAGTAGCTCATCTCTGCCCAGGTTTTTTTTTGTCCTCATGGCAAACATATTCATTTAAATGGAGGAAGATTTTGGCTGACTGTTTATACCTCCGCACTCTATTTCATAACCATTTCTATGTTGAATTTTTTAGCTTTAAAATATGATAAAACCTGAGAACTATCTATAAATTAATAACACATTTCGGAACCAAACATAGACATAGCTCCTGCCCTCTTGACTAGGATTCCTCCAGAGCAATAGTTCTTAAACTGAGGTAATCTGGGCATATCCTATGATTAATACGGATCCATTTGTTTGTTTGACAGTCAAAGATGAAGTTTGGGAACTGCCAAGATCCTTATATAAAGCAGCATAGTTTGGGATTTTTTTTTAAAGTTGAGGAGGGTAATGACATTATCAAGATTAGGAAAAAATGGTCACTGAGTCCAACAGTTTAAGAACCACTTCTCCAGAGGTTTGAGCAGTCCTATCTGCTTTTTTTCAAGAAAACTCTGAAAATTTAGCTGTTTCCCCAGGCCTTGAGCCAGAGTGGGGTGTGTCTCCGCCAAGGGATTGAGTTTGCATGCAGTATTAGCATTATGGCTATTCCTCTTGTTATGACCATCTTTTTGGGAGGGGTTGTCCTGAACGTGATTGTTTTTTTAACTTGTTTGTTTAACTTTGTACAGCATCCACAAGATTTGGATGGCCCTAGAAATCTCCGTTAGACATTTTTAAAGCTATAACAACCTGGCAGCAACTCTTAGTCCTCAAGCTCATCCCCCTCTATTCCATAGCAAATTTACAACCATGGCCACCATTCTTGATGGGAAAACAAAAGGAAGCAAAATCAAAGCATGTGAGGATTTCAGAAAAGCAAAAGCATTTTAAACAGCTATTAAACTTGCTTAAAATTTCCAGACCAAAATTAAAAATAACGAAAGTCCCTTAGCTTTGTAGACAACACAGGATCTCCTGAATGTACATTCAGCTACTGAATATAACGAGAGGGGGGAGAGGGGGGGACCTTGATCCCTAACTAAATAATTAATGTTCTATACCATCTTTTCCCTTGAATGTAGAGAAGAAGACTGGCAGTATCTTATAACATTTCTAGGGAATTTAAAGGGCTTCTCCCAATAGGAAGTTCCTGTAGGAGATGACCAAGTTGAGACAGAGGGAGGGATCGAGTGTATCATAAGTCACAAATCCCTGCGTGCCCACAAGACATCTAAATGCAGCCCAACTTGACTGCCTCTGTTATCCCCCATGCATTTCTTTTAAGGGTCAGTTGGCCAGATTCTTGTAGAAAGCTTAAGCTTGCAACAAATCTTTATACTCATTTGAACTACCTGAATCTCCTGACTTCCCTGGCACTCGACATTAATCTGACTAACTCATAGTCAAGGGAAATGTGCGGGAGATAAGACAGGTATTCAAGGTGGGACACAGATCTCTTGCAGGTGTGCAGGGACTCGTGACTCATTCAACCTCTCTCTTGGGTTCAGCCTAGACATCTCCTGTAATTCCACAGTGGCAATCAATAGGGAGGACCATGGAATGCATATGATTACAGCCAATTCAGATTTAATCTGGAACTCTTCCTTTGAGCAACCCTGGATTCTGATCCACAGTTTCCAGTTGTTATCATCTCCTGCCTCCTTATTCATGAACTGAGAGGTGATTTGGGGCGTCAGTAGGGCTGTAGCTTTGAATAAAGTCATCCTTTGATATTCTTGTAATTATATCTCTGTAAAATACATTCTCTTGTTGTGCGTTGTAATGAATATTAAGTCTTTATACTGTAGTTAACGTGCTTTAAGGCTTGAGGTTTTTCTTAACATTCATTTTTCTGCTTGTTGGAGTAGAGGGTTTTGTAGTTGTGAAAAGTAAAGCGATGTGTGATTGATAAAATAAAACAAAGAAGATTCTCTTGAAAATAAAATTCTTCCTGAGACATAATTAATCGGTGAATATATAAGTAGGGGGTTGATTACAAAGTAATTAAAAGATCACCTTTACTTTCCTCTTTCCAGCTGCTACCTATCTATTTCTGTCTCTGCAGGTTTTCCCTAGTTTACTATTCTCTTTCGCTAAACTAACTTATCCCAGCCATGTGTCATCTTTGCAAAGCAGGATAATTGATCTTCTGAATCATAGATCTTGCTCGTTGTCTTCTGTACAGATAACATGATTAAGATATGCTGTACTCTTGGATTTACTAGTCATAAAGTTAAGCAGGAAGGAATAATGGACACTTTCTTGTAATGAGCCAGGCCACAGTTTTAACCACGTTAAGTCTTGACTACATTTTCTGATTGAGGCTTAATAATAATATTCCATATAGGGATATTTTCAGTGCTACATGGAGGTGCTAAAGATTAAATCTATTTTTTATACAAAATAAGGCCTTGATCGCTGAACAACAAGCCTTTTTCATTTATTTGGAAATATTCTACATTTTATAGACCAATTCTGTGAAGGCTTCCCATTATGCAGTTTGGACAAAGTTCTGTTTCTGAACAAAAGGCAGCAGTGGCCAAATCTCCAATAAATAGGGGAGAAAAGAAGTTTAATTTGGTCTCTGCAGGATGGATGGTCTTTCAAGCATCATGTTGCTTCTTTTAATAACTGTGTCCTCCAGATGTGTTCAGGCAATGGTGGATCAATATTAACTTGAGTTCTTTGAGTACTCTACTGCTTGAAATAGTTAAGCATCAGGATTCATTGTTGATTCACTAGATACAAATAGGTGCAAGTAGGAGATGAGATTGTGGTAGAAGTAGTCCTTGACTTACAATCACAACGGAGACTGGGATTGCCATCATAAATTGGTATGGGGTGTCAAATGACTGCAAGGACTTACAACACAGATGTCAAACTCATGGTGTCATGTTGCCATCACATGATCTTTCACAACATTTCCCCCCTTCGCAGAGCTTGGGCAGGCATGGCCTGCGCATGACGCATCTGGCCCACGGGCTGCCAGTTTGACATCCTAGACTTACAGTGACGATCCTGGCAATTTGTGGTCATTGAGAATTGTGGGTTAAGTGAATACCCATCTCAATCCAAGTCATTTCAGGAGTGGTCGCTTCCAACCACAGACCTCAGGCAATTGCTGTATCTAGAAGAACAGCTCATAAGTAATTTTTTTCTGCAACATTGTAACTTTGAATAATCACTGTACAAATGGTCATAAGTCAAGGACTACTTGTATATTTTAAATATTGTAGCAACAAAACAGAAGTTGCTGTTGCTGTACTGTTTAAAGTCTCTTTTGTTCCATAGATGTGCATCTTGACCACTTCAGTTTACAACAGCAATCCTCCCCCTCCCCCCAAAAAGTGTGTGTGGGGGGATTTATGGATAGTTTACTAATAATGGCATTCAGGCTGAATCTCAGAGCTTGATCATGTATTGACAGAAATACGTTTTGATATAGCCAACATGATGTTGTGATTGTAATGTTGGATTTGGTTGTTGGTTTTCAAACTTCTTGTCTATGAGAACCACTGTATGACTTTGGCCTACTCAGTCAACTGTCAGCCAAACACCTTTCGCAGAATAAATGTAAGAAAAGTAGGTCAGCTTCATTTACTCCAGACCGGTCAGGAGTAAACTGATCAATTCTCATTCTGTATCTATATTTTGTAAAAAGCTAACATCTTTTCCCTCTATCCAATACAGAAATACCAAGACATGGCAGAAAAAGCCAAAGAGAAGTTCTCTGCTACTGAAGAAGCCCAGGAGCAATTACTCCTTGAGAATTCACACCTTAAAGCTTTGTTGGCGCAGATTCAGAAAGAACATAGATCTCTGCTAGCGGCTTGTGCACTGTTGTCCGGGGCACTGTATCCCCTCTACTGTCGGTCCTGTGCCCTCTCAACCCAGAGAGATGTTCTTCAGGATCAGGTCAACACCTGTGACATGTTCAAGCAAGAAATCAGGGCACTGGCCAGTGCATTGTGTGATACAGAGGAGAGGAAGCAAAGCAACAGCAAGGGGAAGAAGAAAAGGCATTCCAGAAGCTGGATACATCTTTTCCGAAAAAGTGTCATTGCGGTGCTGGCTGTCCACAGGCTTCAGATTTTATGCAGCCAATCATGCAGCTCCCTTTTCTCCTGGGTAGATGGTGTCAGAGAAGGCATAGGAATCCCTGTCTGCATTGGAGATTCCAAGGATGTGCATAATCTGTCAAGTAAGATAACAAGCTAATATTTTATATACGTTGTGTCAAATTACACTTTTAATACCTAAAATAACATCCTACTAGGCAAAGGCAATGGGGGAAAGCAGATGCTTCACAATTAGAAAGGAGAAATTATGTTTAAAATGTCAAAACTAAATTTAGTAAGTGAATTAAATCAACTGAAACCCCCAGTGTTGGTGCTAAATGTACTGGAATGTTAGTTACTGTACTGGAGCTGAATTAAATTGCATTTGGATGAGATCACATGCTAAGTAAGAAACAATTATGATGCTTGGGTTCAAATGTCACATTAAGCCTTAAAGAAGGAAATCTTTTAATGGTAATTTTATTAAAGATTACAATTAAAAAGGTGAACTAATAGAAACTAAAAATAATAAAAGAACAAATAGAAAGTGAAGAAAAGGAAAAAAATAGAAAAAAATAAGAGTATAGTAAAGAAAAAAAATAGCAAAATGACTTTTTCCTTCACAAGTTTAAACAAATTTTAGTAACTTAATCACCTTCTTTTAAAATACAACGAATTGTTTCTTTTTCCTACATATAACGTACAAAAAATCTTATCTGTAAAAAAAAATCCTTAAAGATTTGTTGTTTCAGTCCTGGTCATCAGATATCCTTGTGGTGAAATGGGCAGAAAACAAATAAAACAAACAACAAACAAAGAGTTACAGATATGACATCATAAGTATTTAACTTTGATCAAATATATCAACCTTATATTCCTTCCTTTTACTTCTAATCATGTTTAACTGTAGTCCCTTCAAATACTGTCCTAAAACTTTACATTTTCTCTTTTTTCACAAAATCCTTCAGTGCTTTAACAAACCTCTTTTCTCAATCTAATGTAAAAAAATACTGTCCAGGTATTTTACTGTCCAGGTACTCTTGGTTTTTAATTATATATCTCTTTTTTATTATTGAGAGATCAGTTAGCTTCTTTTGTATGTCCAGCGTAGCAGCTTTTTCCAAATCATTCTTGTAGCCTTTCATTTTTAAATCCACTTTCAGATCAGTCTCAATCTTGTCAAGTAAAACTTGTTCCTCTTTTGTAACTTCTTTGAAACACAGTCTTTCTACAGAGGCAGACACGCTTAAAAATAACTTGTGGGTACATTGTTAAAAAATGAATTTGTCTATTCATTCATTTTAGTTCATGTGAAGCTTTCTCTCCATCACTGAATCCATGCTTACGGCGGGCATATTTAATAACTATACTTTTAACTTCTGATTTCATGTGGAAATTGTTTGTTTCATCTTTCTTTTATATATATTAGAAAGATTTTTTTGGGGGGTGTGTGTTTTTCAGAAATGAAATAGCTTCTTTTCCAAGAACGATATGAAAATAAGAATCCAGAAAAGGTTTTAAAGTATATTCAAATTTATTATATTAAAATCAAAATTAAATGTGTCCAGTTCTGATTTCATACCAAGCTATAATGAATTGTGTAAATAATAACGTCTGTTTCTATAGGATGAAACAAATTTATTTCCCCCCCTCTTTTTGTGATATAGGACAACAAAAGGAGCAGATTCTCTGCCTTCAAGCATTCAGTTGGTTTACCAGTTGTGACCTTCTTACTGCAGTCCTTAGTTCTATGGCTGAGCTACAAGAAGTAATTAGCAAGGCAGGTAATGTCTGAGTTTCTTCATTGGTCTGACCTTGATAAACCAATTTCTTTTTTTAAAGGGGCAAGCTGTTGATAGCATAGACTACTATTACCTAGAAATAAGTGAACTGCCTATAGTTCTGGTTGGATGTTCTTATGGGTATTTGGAAGAACCAGAATGGTCCAAATCTTTGCAGAGTTCTATGAATAGCCTCAAATAGAAGATGAGTCTGGTGAATTAACTCATAACTTGATTCCTCCTTTCTTATTAGGCCAGGATATGTTTTCAGTTGTGACCACTGTAATTTAATTAAAGGGTTCTCAAACTGTCAATTAGGACTCCCTGAGGAGTTTTGACAAGGTAGAGTAAGACACACATTTTTTTTTTAAATCAGACTCTCTCAGGAAGAATGAGAGCACTGCCAAAACTTGCTTGGAGTCTGCTTAGCCCACTGCCTAAGCAAGCCAGCAGTAAGGGTTCATTTTGACAGTGTAGCTGCTTTGTTGGTGCAGGCAAAGCAGGGAGGCTTTCAAAATTCACTTTAGGCTCTGCCTATGCAGGTGTGCAACGGGCAAGGTATAGTATAGTGGCCCAGGGTAAAAAAAAACCCCTTGACTTAAGCCATTATATCAGTTCCTGCACTGACTTAAGGGTTTGTCAGTACTGTCTTTTCAAATGCATTTTCAAAATTGAAAGTTGGAAAAATAAGGAGTTGCCAGAGAAGATGTGACTTCCTTTACAAATACAGATGGTTTTAATAAAAGAACTGGATAAAAAGCGTTGGTTCATGACTCTGCTCAACCACTTTGCACAGAGTAGTAGTAGTGATAAATGCAGCGAGAATAAATGATGCAAGAATGTTATATGTTGCTTACCTGAACACCTCTGTGCATTACAGTTGACAACTTTTAGAGGCAAATACAGCAATGGAACACATGGCATCTAGTGCTCATCCACATGTTCACACTATGCTTATGCTCCATAAATGAGTGACTTATATATCCAAACTTCAGGGAATTAAAAAGTAGATGAAAAGCAGATACAGGTAGTCCTTGACTTATAACAGTTTGTTTAATGACTGTTCAAAATTACAACGGCACTGAAAAAAGTGACTCATGATCATTTTTCATGCTTACAACCATTGCAGCATCCCCAGGTGATTTACATTCAGATGCTAGACAGCGGACTCATACTTATGACAGTTGCAGTGCCCTGGGGTCATGTGATCCCCTTCTGCAACCTTCCGGCAAGCAAAGTCAATGGGAAAGCTAGATTCACTTAACAACCGGGTTACTAACTTAACAACTGTAATGATTCACTTAACAAATGTGGCAAGAAATGGGGCAAAACTCACTCAACAAATTTCTCACTTAGCAACGTAAATGTTGGGCTCAATTGTGATTGTAAGTTGAGGGCCATCTGTACTTCATAAGCCAGTTAGTGTTAAAAATTCCAGCAATAAAGGCCATGGTCCACTCTAGGTGTTGAGCATCTAGGAACACTTCCAGAATGTCTTGTTTGTGCCAAAGACTGATGGCTATGGATTGGGGATTGTGGCTCAGAGACTGGTGACCAATATTCACGTATATCACTCTGTGTCAAACTCTTTCTGCCCACTTAGCCTCTTTTTTCAGTTCACTCATTGAAGCCTTATTTTTTGTTGTTGTTGTTAGTCATGAAGTCATGTCTGACGCATCACGACTCCATGGACAACGTTCTTCCAGGTCTTCTTGTCCGCTGCCATCCCCCAGAATCCATTTAAGCTTTAGTGACTCCATCCAGCCACCTCATTCTCTGTTATCCCCTTCTTCTTTTGCCCTCAATCGTTCCCAGCATCAGGCTCTTCTCCAGCATTAGTCCTCATGAGGTGGCCAAAGTATTTGAATCTCATATTCAGGATCTGGCCTTCTAAAGAGCAGTCAGGGTTGATCTCCTCTAGGAATGACTGGTTTGATCACCTTGCAGTCCAAGGGACTCGCAAGTGTCTTCTCCAGCACCATAGTTCAAAGGCTTAAATTCTTTGGCGTTCAGCCTTCTTTGTGGTCCAAATTTCATAGCTATGCATTGCAACTGGGAAAACCATAGCCTTGACTATACACATTTTTGTTGGCAGGGTGATGTCTCTGCTTTATAGTATGCTGTCTAGATTTGCCATATATTTCCTCCCCAGGAGCAAATGACTTAATTTCTTGGCTGCAGTCCCCATCTGCAGTGATCTTGGAGCCCAGGAAAATAAAACCTGTCACTACCTTCATTTCTTCCCCATCTATTTGCCAAGAATTGAGAGGGCCGGATGCCATGATCTTAGTTTTCTTAATGTTGAGTTTCAGAAGCCTTATTTTAGGTTAATATGATTTTACCCTTTAAGAAATGTAACTTGGCATGCCTGTGCAAGGTGAAAAATATTTACACTTTGCACCAGCTCTGTTTGGTCAGAATGCATTTTTTAATCAGCCTAGAATAGAGTGGTGGTGGAGGGGATTGCAATTTGTTAAAACATAGTTGGTCAAGCAAAGATGAATTCCACTGAGGGCTCCAGATGGCACATCTTCAAAACCATCTTCAACGAGGCAAGGAGCTTTATCCTTTAAGTTAAAACGTACAACAACAATCCATGATTTGAAGAGCACTGCGAGTAGTTTCATGTGTCAAAGGGTACTCAGGTCTTGCTTTGAAACCTCTGCCAACTTTGTTTGACCACAGCTTTTGGAACCTGAGAGTGGTTTCAAACTAGTTAGATAGGTTGTTGAGGTCTGCTGTTCAAAGACACATATAAACATACAATCCCACTGGGCATGTCACGCACCCTCTAGAGTGCAGATAAAGTAGCTTTTTGGAACTAGGCCACGGAATTTATTCTTACACGAGGGCTATTTTTTAACACTAGACTCAAGTTTACAGGGAAGCCAGCGTTATGTTGATTTGACAGAGCGATTATGAACATTTGCAGTTCTGAATTTCAAAGGTCCACGATCTTTTTGGCATGTAAACATCAAGAAGGAATTTTATCCTCCTCGCCTTCTTCTCCTTTGTGAAGAAGAAAAATGCATGCCATTCTCCCGTCACCCGAGTAATATTTGTCACTTTTCATTGGGTTTTGCTTCACTTGCTTCATTTGTTTGTTGCTCTTTGTACTGTAACTGTTTGTATAAGACATTTCTCACAGACTCATCATAACATAAATTATTTAGTGCTTTTACGGTAATTCCTAGATATTTGTGGCCAGGTACTTAAAGTGTATATATTCTTTTCCCTCTGGTTATAGATACAGCAGAATACAGTACCTTCTGGAATTGTGTTCTATTCTCATTTCACCTCTCAAAACCATGAATGATTCTAACTCATACATTTCTTTGTTTTAGTCAAAACCATTATTCATTAAAAATTAACTAGAGGTGATGCTTTGCTTTTAGATAGTATATGCTTTTCTGTCCTAGATAAGTTTTCTTTTTTCCCTTCCTGTCTCTTTTTAACCCTCCAGATCCATCTGGTGAGCCTTGAATACGAGATTGTTCTGATATTAACCTGAAAATTGTGTTTATCACAGTCTGAACTTCTAATTTTAAATGGAATGATATGGTTAAGTACTATGATATTTCTATCTGTGTGATTCTAGTGTTTGACCAGATTACAATTTTATTTAAAGCTCTTGCCAAAAGAAGATGAAAAACATATTTAAAACATTATCATATTTTATTATTTAATTCAATCCATCTCCCAGTTCCTGATTCCATACAATGGCTAGAAAAACTAAGAATTTTACATAACTGTTTTGACATTTCTAGTTGGTATTTAAGGTCATCTTCCAGCAGTTGGTGCAGATGTGTTTGAACCATATCTTTCAGAATTCTAGAAGTTTCCAAAGAGGTCTGAGGACCATAAGCTTATGCACTCAGAGAAGAACCCTACCTTGTCACCTAGGCCACCATTTCTGAAAACAATATGACTTTTTAAATCCAATTCGTAATAAAAGATGAATGGTCCATAAATCAAAGAAGATTTCTGCAACAAGTCGCCTCGAATTCCCCTTGACCGGGGAAGAGAGGCGGGGTATAAATCTAATAAAAATAAATAAATAAAATAAATATTTTATGAAGAGTCTCGGTGGCGCAGTGGTTAAATGCAGCACTGCAGTCTCTGCTGACTTGTTCAGCAGGTCGTCAGATCAAATCCCACCAGGCTCAAGG
>JANHGC010009717.1:119690-131020 GCA_027560395.1 Boaedon fuliginosus | reverse complement strand
TCCTACCTCCGGGGCCGTACCCAGTCGGTGTTGGCTGGGGGACAGAGATCGAGCCCGAGGGCCCTGCCTTGCGGGGTTGTTATGGATAGTTAGACTTTAAATCTGTCTTTAACATGCAGAAATTCACTTTTTCTAAAATACTAAAATTTGTAAAGTAATTGCATTCATTTTCATCTCATCTTTGAGAGAGACTGCAATAAAACAAAATGAAAACAAAAGCAATTTTATAGTTACTATAAAACAGCAGTAATATTAAACAAATGCTTCTGTAGTAAAAAAAATATTATTTCAAAGTGAGCTAAGAAATAAACCGAGAGCCAATTTGTTGTCAAGCAGAATTAATAGTCTCATTTGTGTATTTTGAGCTAATTGATATTTTGGAAGAGTTTTGTGGAAACATAGGACTTTGGCCTCTGAGACCCTTGGGAAAACCTTTATAAGTTGGCTTGAACAAATTGACTTGAACAATTAATGAAAGCTGTCTCCCTTTTGTTCCACCATTCTTCTACCTAGTTGAGCAAAACAAATCAAGAGTATATCTTGAATTTTTGTTGGGCCAATAACATACTGGAATATTGTCATGGTTGCTACAATCCTGCTTAGCCTTCCTTAAATTTGGAACACAACATTTAATATCTTTTAGCATTTCATCATTATGAAAGCTATCCACTCCTTCCCATCACCAGATTTTCTCTATGCCCAGTATTTTGAATTTTGCTCTCATTTTATCTCCTGTAGGTGAAATAAGCCATGTTGATTTTCTGATGAGTTAGAGAACTAACACTGATGTTTGAAGTTACTGATGATTACATTTTTATCCTGCCAAACAGATCTGGCTTCTATATATGGAACTCTTTCCTCACTTTTTTGGAACATCAAATAATAAAATTGGAAGGGACCCCGGAGGTCTTCTAACCCAAGGCCCTGCTCGAACAGGAGACCCTATACCATTTCAGACCAATGGTTGTCCAGTCTCTTTTTGAAAACTTCCAGTGAAGGATCCCAAAGGTGATTTTTCAAAAGGCAACTGGACTTTCTGGTTTTTTCTTTGAAGATGTTTCGTTTCTCATCCAAGAAGTTTCTTCAGCTCTGACTGGATGGTGGGGAATGAAGTCAGAGCTAAAGAAGCTCCTTGGATGAGAAGTGAAACGTCTTCAAAGAAAAAACAGAAAGTCCACTTGTCTCTTAAAAAAGCACCTTTGGGAGAACCATGACCTAGATGATTGAGAATCTCCATAGACTTCAAGTGAAGGAGCAACCACAGCTTCTGAAGGCAAGCTATTCCATTGTTTGAGTGCTCTCCTTAGGAAATTTCTCCTTGGTTCAAGGTCCGTGATAGCGAACCTATGGCACACGTGCCAGAGGTGGCACACAGAGCCCTCTCTCTGGGCAGGTGAGCCATTGCCCCACCTTGGCTCTGCTGCGTATGCATGCGCATGCGTGTGCCTCCTGCCAGCCAGCTTGTGTTTGGGTCTCTGCCGTCCATGTGTGGGAGGGCATGGCGCACACATGGGGGTGCGCACATATGTGTGCGGGGTGGGTGCATGCACGGGGGATGAGGTGCACACATGGGGGTCATGCGTGCATGCAGGGGTCACATGTGCATGTGTGGAGTGTGGGCACACGTTGCATTTTGGGGATGCATGCACTTGGCTTTGGTGCCGAAAAGGTTAGCCATCCCTGTTCTAGATTGTTTCTCTCTTTGATTAGTTTCCAACCATTGTTTCTTGTCTTGCCTTTTGTTGCTTTGGAAAATAGTTTGACCCCCATGTCTTTATAGGAGCACCTCAAATATTGGAACAGTGCTATCATATCACCCCTAGACCTTCTGTTCATTAGACTTTGTTGTTGTTAGTTGCGAAGTCGTGTCTGACCATAGACTAAACGTAGCCAATTCCTGTAACTGTTCTTTGTATATTTTAGCCGACAGCCCCCTAATCATTGTTGCTCTTCTCTGTGCTGTTCCCAGAGTCTCAACATCTTATATTCTGGTGACCAGAACTGGATGAAGTATTTCAAGTGTCGTCTTTATCTTCCCAGTAACTTCTTTATTTCCCAGCAATTCGATGAAGGTAGCTTGGGGTGAAACATGATAATTAGACCAAATCACCCAGTGAATGTTTTTAGTTGAATGAGCACATGAATCTAGTTCTTAGGAGCTTTCATTATAGCAATACTTTATTCACACTGGTTAATTTTCAGCACCCTTTCTACCAAATACTAAATCTAAATTTGTTAACTTCCGGAAAATGTATTTGATACAGTGAATGCCTAATGTCAGAGGTTTCGTTTAGAAAACTCAAATTTTGCTTGAGCTACGAAAATTAGCATCTCAGAACACTGTGTCGTGTTTTTTTAGAGTCCTCCCTCTCTCCATTCATTTACAAGAAATATTTATTTGTTCTAATGGTACATTTATAAGATTGGAAAACAGACACATTTATTTCCAAAGCCCACAAAATATGAACAAATATATTAATGCCGCCTCGAGTTCCCCCGTAAGGGGTGAAGAGAGGCGGGGTATAAATCAAATAAATAAATAAATAAATAAATAAATAATACATTATAATATCTGGAGGTTAAGATGTGTCCCCAGTAAATGTCAACAGTTCTTTAGGTTGTAATGTACATGGGTAAAATCAACAAATGTGTTGGAATCATGTTTATCAGTATAAATAAATATTGGTTAACATTGAGCAAACAGAACAAGTCAGAGTCCTTGGACCATTTTCAAAAAGCTGAAATTAAGAGCTGTTTGCTCCTTCTATGTATGTTGTAGTTTGTAAACAGGGAAACAAATTCCCCCAATAGGTGAGTTAAACACTAAATAACTAGACTTAAACTTATAAACATGTTACTAATTCTAGATGTTTATACATTTAGTTTGATCAATTTCAGTGCACAACTGAGACATGAGCCTAATTGGGACCCAGGCCCTTTGGTCCAATGTATAATGCTTATGTCCTTTTCTGATTTTGCTTGCTCTGAAAGGTTTAATAACATTTCTTTTCAATTTATGGAAATGTATGCTGTGTGTGTTTTTAAAACTCAGTTAAAGAGTGAGAGTGAGAATATTGAAACAGACCATTTTTAAAACGGCAGCCTCTGCATATTTATTGCTGCTTCCTAGTATCGTGTGTAGTGTCAGTGATTTCTACACCATGGTGGTATCATGCCTTCCAAGTTAGCCTGTGATCTCCAGAGCCTGCAGTGGAATGTCCTTTGTCTTTAGTTTTCATTATGAAAACCCTATTTTTATACGTCGTTCAAATAATAACCTTGCCTTTCTCTTTTCTCCCTAGCATCTATGCCCCACCATTCAGCTGGGAAAGCTCCCGTCAAGGAGCTAAAGGTTATTAGGATGATAAAATCCAGATTCTCTGACTTTTAAGGTTATAGCCTTAAAAGAATGGTAGAGGAGGGTGAAGGAAAACAAGATAACTCAGGCACCTGCTTTTAATCATTCTTAGAGTAGCTTGCTATGGGAAAAATGGCCTGCTCACCATGGCCTCCATGGACTGTTCCTATGTTGCATTGGGCAAGATCTTTTGAGAAGGGAGGAAGAGTCCCAAACCAGCTGGACACAGTGATAGCAATGTGGAATGATAGTTCCTTATTGTTTGCTTCATATAAAAAATATTTTATATTTTTATACTATTTGTACAAATGGGAGTATTTTTCAAATTACAGGGAAGAGAAAGGGTTTTAGCAATGGCTACATATGCAAAATTCCCATGCCTATCATAGCTACGGCAGACAAGTCTGCCTTTATTGTATCTGTTTGCATAAATCATCTGGAAAATGTTCCCAGATGCACCATCAAATAGAAAATTTTAATTACAAGCTAACTTTTGACACCTTTATTCCCCTCATTTTCTCACCAAGAGTCTCGTCTCAGTTCCCCCAGAAAACTGCCTGTGTTTCCAAAATGTAGACATTAGAAGCAAATAAACATATGTAGTCTTTACACTTTGGGGACTTCTTAGCCAGTGTTACCTTTGAATATATTTACATGCCGATATATAGATTTATAATGAAAAAATTGTGTCGCACCTAACAACTGGTTTGTAAACAACCACCTTGTATGTTTAAACGCTTTCACTTTTTATCTATTTCCCTTCACCACTACCCAAACCATAGGTGTCTATACACTGTCTCAGAATAATATGCTTTGTGTAACATATAAACCAGTCTCTGTTTTTTAAACACAGTTATGTATGTTTGGATGCATGAAAAATTAAAGAAACTCAGTTCACAATAGAAAATAGAATCTTTGGGCAGGATATAACAAGCTTTGGTCTTCTATGTTTTAGAACAGTGTTGGCGACCCTTTTCGGCACCCAGTGCCGAAATGAGAGTGCATGTTAATGTCCGTGGGAGCACAGGGAAACGGAAGAACAACTCCCCAGTGTGGGAGCGTGGGAGTACCGGAAACCAACTCCCCAGCACGGACGCACACACGGGAGCACTGGAGACCGGAAGAGCAGCTCCCTGGTGCACACGCACGGGAGCACCGGAAACCAACTCCCCAGCACACACGCACGCACACTGGAGCACTGGAGACTGGAAGAGCAGCTCCCTGGCACATATGCATGGGAGCTCTGGAGACCAGAAGAGCAGCTCCCCGGCGCATGCATGGGAGCAACGGAAACTGAAAGAGCAACTCCCTAGCACACATGCACGGGAGCGTCGGAAACCAGAACAGTAGCTCCCCAGCGTGCATGCGCGCAAGGGGGAAGCGGAGCTTCCAGTTTTTGGTGCGCATGCGCACGTGAAGACCAGCTTGCCGGCTGGCATGCCCGGAGAGATGGCTCTGCGTGCCACTTCAGCACACGTGCCATAGGTTCGCCATCACGGTTTTAGAATATTTTTGCAAATTTTAGAAGTAGTTTTAAAATATGTTCAGAAAAGGATGGCAGTTTGGCTTTGTATTGATCACACCCATATTCTGGAAATCATAAAGAAAGATTGGACTAAGTTCTGCAATTTCCTTCACAGCTTATTCCTATCAAAGTTGGGAAGCATCTTGTCTTCTTTAGAAGAAAATATTTTTCTTTGTGTAGAACACCCCCCCCCCCACAGTGCATTAGGGGTATCTATGTAGAGCCCCTTCATTCCATTATTTCTTTTGTACAGTTTTGTTAAACAATTGCTTTTAGTTTTGAGGGATTATTTTCAACCTCAGACGGAAAGGACACATGTATAATGCCCTATCTTCCCGTAGCTTTGAAGTCCTTGAAAATCTACAGTTTGTATGCAGCAGGCCAGACTTTAACCCTACACTTAGGTGCTTTCTTTTATGCTACAGATCAACACTGTGGGAAAATGTGTGAAGGGGATATTCTTTTGTAAGTACACTGAATTAGTGGGCATTAGTGGAATTGTAAAACCTCAAATATCTACTTTTCCCTGAGCTGTACTACAACATTCCAGACTGCAGGAAAGAATGTTCACAGAATGGAAATGTATTTTCCTATTAAAAAAAGCAAAAACAAACAGATTTCACATGGGTATCTAGCATGTCAGGAAAGAAAAGAAGGAAAACAAATCCTTCTGTACAACAATGACAGTGCTAGTTGTCCCTGTGAGTTAATGTTTATGCTATGATAGCAATATTCAAAAAACATAGTCCCCAACTGCAGTTTGAAATTGGACACTTGGAGTTAGCTAGCGAAAAAGGGGAGAAGAGCATTATGTATAACTGAAGCATTTCTCTTTCCCTTGTCCATGTAAGGTTTGAGTTTAATAAACAACATCAAAAATAATCAGGACAACCCCCCTTAGTTAAATAATTAAGCAAAGGAAGGAAGAAGGAAGGAGAGAAAGGAAAGAAAGAAAAAGAAAGACACAATGCAGCCCATTCTAAATAATAAAACATTAGGATAAATATTTGGACTTATGTTATCTGGAGTTTTATATCTGAGTAACATTTACATTCCTTTTGGCTGATGACCTAGCCTTATACTGCATTTTAAGGATGTGTTCCTTCTTTTACTGTCCAATTTATTGTTATAGCCTATCAGCAAAGGACCAAAGCAGAAATAAGTAGAGGTGAAAGGACTTGGCCCTGCCACTGTTGTATCTCTGCAGCGTCTACATTGTTTATCTCTCCTTCTCTCGCCTCTCCCCCTCTTCTCCTTTGCGCTGTTCCTCCCCTCCTCCTTCAGTATTAGCAATCTGCTTTGGTACTTTGACATCAGGGGTTTCCCTGGTGAATTTTGTCACAGAAAAAAGAGAATCATCAATATCGCAGTTAAACTTGACTTTCAAAGCTAATAGTATCTCATTTGGGGGCTCAAATTTAATAAATTTTCTTTGATTCCGGGTGCGTTTTTAAACATCAAACAATGAATTGGCCAGGGTGCAGTAAAATATTTAGATCTATTGACTATGGTTCAGAAGGGTAGAAGGCAAAACACTGGTGGTTTGATGTTGATAAATTCTTAGAACCTTAATCCACATTAACTTTTTCTTTTATCTGGGTGCACATTGGCTACAGTGAGAAAACGAAAAGCTACCATATATAGTCTATAACAAATCAAGCGAGATAAATGCATTATTATAGATATTGTAAAATGACATTTGTAGTACATTAGACAAGATGAGTATCTGGACAAAATTATATATACCGCAAAAGGCCCAAGAGATGTTTTTTGTTCTTCTAGACTCTCTACCCTAAACCTAGAATAGTTCAGATAGAAATGTGTGGAGGGCCCACAGTTATAAAAATTGCATTATACTGCATATGTTTGACAGTTACCAATATTGACAGGAATTCTTTATATCAACTAGGGAAATGTAAGATTCCCTATTCCCATAGACCAGGGTGCAGGGTATGCAGCATTTGATTTAACACATCTTCAGGAATCTCTCTTTCTCTCACTCTTTCTCCCTCTCACACACACACACAAATTAGTAAAAAATAATGATAAAAGCAGTGCTTCTTAAACATCTTCACGACTTACAAGGAAAAACACTTAATCATTAATACGAAAGGCTTTTCTTAATAACGTAGAATGCAGCAGTCAGTTTTATGATTGTGTTAATGTTTACGTAGCAAACTATTACATCAATTAATAGCAGGGCAAGAGAATGTGGAACGATTTATATGTCTGTTCCATTCTAAAACATTTCTCTTGCATATTGTCTCTGAAATACAGGATTGTACAGGTCAGTTTAATTGCTGCAAGAGTAGAGTTTGCAAACTAAGAAGACGAAGTCACGTGCACGGCAGCTGATTTTTTCCTTATTTTTTTTTTTAAATAACATTTGTATATAACACAACACTGTCTGTTTGGAAGGAAGCCTTGTTAATTGTGTTCCAAAGTCATAATAAGTTATGACCCTTTATATCTTCTGTTCCTTTCTCTTCAAGGAAGATGGAGATGAGAATTTTCCATATTTCTACGTCCATTTTTAAAAATCTAATTAATCTCAATGATTAGTTCAAAGCACACTAATAAACTATTGACAATGATGCTGGTTTTTTTTTTAACATTGAGACAATCTGTTTAACCTAATTTATAGTTTGGAATTTACTGACACTTGTCAGTATTAGAAATAAATGCTTGTGATTGCTGGTGATGAACAGACTTATTGTTGTGTGTTGATATTTTTCTGGTTTTACTGGAAGACCTACTGTGATATTCAGCTGACGGCGCCCGACCTAATAGGCTTATTCTCTAATATCTACGCATAGAATCTGCTCTTGTATAGATAGAAACTATCAAAAACTATAAATATTGCTCATTGTATTTTTATAGAAGAGTGAAGGTATTGCTCACCTTAACAGAAGGTGGCAGTACAATACCAATTGCATAAGATTGTAGTTGTCCACACAAGTCCAGGGATCTTTCTCATTTACGGTGCTCTGCGTTTTGTTGTTTCTTAAACATCGAAATATTTTTAATCCCAGTTACTTGGCATTGGGAAAATTACGATGTATTTTCTTTTTGTTCCCTTTTATTTGTCCAGGTAGTCCTTACTACTGTTAAAATACTTGATATTTGAACTTTGGTGTTTCCACAGGCACTTACGACTACTTCTTATTAGCTGTTCTGCAGCTGAAGTCTTAAAAATATTTCCATTATCTAATGTAATTTTGCTACATCACAGCTTAATTAACTTAAAAGTGTTTTCTTTGAGGAGAGTAAGATATTTATGTGAATGTGAGAGCTTTTTTTTTTTTTTTTTTTAAAAGAGGTTCACTGAGGGCATGTTTGCTGAAATTAATGTATTGACGGTGTCCATCTTACCATGGATCTGAATGTCTTAAATCTAGATCCCGTGCATTCCATATAGAGTTGCATGCTGCCCCACTTGAATGGGGAGACATAAGTGACTTTTTTTTCCTATCTCATTTCAGTCTAGAGAGGAGGAAGCTTTCTCTTCTTAACATTCTCTCCCAGCACTCTGAATTAGAGATTTATTTGCAACGAAAAATCAATTAGTCCTAAATTTATTCATGGATTTCAGGTCCAGCGATCAATGCAAGTCCACTCAGTGGACTCAAGGGGACCCACTTCATCCCAGTTAATGTGTCTGAAGGGGAATTACCATTGATACTGTTTTTCCCCCCTTTTAGGTCAGAGATCAGATCTCGCTGTCATGGACTACAGCAAGCAGGAATGACTTCGCCCTGCAGCTGCCTAAGCTGCACCTGGAGACCTTTGCAATGGAAGGGCTGAAAGGCGGGCCAGAGGTTATAGCATTCCAGGTCAGAGTCTTCCGTAACTTTTCTTCACCACCAAATGTCCCGAAACGTTAACCCATGCTAGAAATAAAGGTTTCCATGAGGTGTCTGTCAGTGATTGAGAAATGTGGTTTCTAACGAACTACTGCTTGAACCAAATCATTTTGTTAGAATACACACACACACACACACATTTTTGTGTTTTTAATGAACTATTCAGGTGCTGAAGGAATGATTCAGCAAAGAAAAGTCTGCCTAATATACATTCAAAGCTGGCTACAAGGAAGAGAGTCTGGCTTAGACTCCCCCCCCCCACTTTTTTTTTTTTTGGAAGAATAAATATAAAAATATTCTAAGCGGGTGAGAAACAGACACAGTTCCTGTGATCAATGTCACAGGCTGTCATCGGCATGGTGTCACATCAGAGCAATAAAACGAGTGTGAGGTGCATCACAGCAACTGATTGTTATTCCAACTACAGTTATTCAACTGCTGACAGAGATTCTAGGGGTTTCTTTTTCAATCTTTTAGCCGCTTTCTGAGTGACACTTTCTGACGACAAAGACCACTCTGACAATGGATGTAGTCAGTCAATGGTGTTTAGTCAGAAAATAGTGCTCCTAAAATGCAATTTCCTTCTTCTTTTCCTGTTTATTCAGAATGATCCCACAGACGGTGTGTTTTAAATATTTTTTGTGAAAGGATTTATTTTTCCATAGTCCTAGTACTATTGTTTCTAAAACTAAGTTAATAAAACTCTGCATTTTGTGCCAAGCAAACAAACATCCCTTCTGTGGACATCCGTGGGGTAGGGATGGAGTAACTTGTGAAAGGAGTCGTCTTTCCTTAGGCATAGTACTAAAATTGTTACTAAAACTAAGTTAAATAAAACTCTGCATTTTGTGCCCGAGCAAAGATCTATTCTGTGGGTGTCGGTGGGGTAGGGATGGGATATCATGGCATATGTGTCGTGGCAGTATTTGAATACCACAATTCACACCAATTGTACAATTATTTCCTGATGTGAAGTTGTCCTTCCTTGTTCTGCATGCCTATATCCATTTCCTATACAAAGTGTGGTTACAGCAGAAAAATCGTGGTACAAAAATATTCCTTTGGGAAGAGGCGTAGTATGGAAATGCATGACATTTCTTAGAAAATAACAAAATACTTATATTTATTTTGAAAATGGTTATCATAAACTGAGACCCAACCTAGGTCTGACAACAGGTTATCCGCAACAGGTTATTTCTTTTTAAAATGAAACTATCCATTAAAATTCAAGCATAGGAATGAAAGGAGTAAACACCGTCCCACTAATGTAGAAGAGTGAGTCACTACTGCATTTAGCTCTCTTAATTAATTTATTTTTTTGCATTTTTTCCAACTTCTATCCATGTATTTATTTGGAAGTGGACGTAATTTCCTTTCTGTTAGCGCGTTGGTTCAAAGTCTAAAAATTTGTTTCACTTTCCAGCAGCTGACTCCATAGATGGTAATGGCCATATTGCTGAAGAATATGTACATTTCTTTCTGAGGTGACAGCATATATATAGACCCTATTACTTCTGGTATTTTTCAAATATATGTGTGTATATGATTGACATCTAAATTATATAAAGAGGAAAAAGCAATCATTATGATATTGATTACATTTTGTGCTTGTTATTTTGTACCATGCATATGTGAACGCCTCACTATCTCATAGCTAGCTTGTTGGGTTGATTAGTTTGTTAGAATTCTACACCACTTTCCTTAAAGTACCAAAGGTAGCATGCATAGTGCTCCCTCCTTCTGTTTTCCGCCTAAAGACTACCCTGTGTGGTAGATTTGGTCAAAGAGTGAGAGACTGTTCCAAAGTCTTCTTGGTCTTAGGCTAACATCTCTGCTCACAGAGTAACTATTCAATATATTTGTATTCAGTTTTTCTGAAATTCATTTTTTATTTTTTATTTTATTGCATTTCATCTGTCTTCATGATCAAAACCAAGATGACCATGGATAGGTGAAAAAACAGTGGGAGTAGGCATGACTTTGGACTTCCTGTTGATATGTGCATTGAGTTTTCTTGATAGAAGAAATTCCAGGTTGCTTCTCTCCTTGTTAGTTTCCATTCATTGTTTCTTGCCTTGCCTTCTGGTGTTTTGGAAAATTCAAGAGAGCCCCCCTCTTCTTTGTGGAATGCTGCTATCATGCCACCCCTAGTCTTTTTCTCTAGATTAACCATACCCAATTCCTGCAACCGTTCTTCATGTATTTTTCTCTCCAGACTCTTAATCATCTTAGTTGCACTTCTTGGGCACTTTTTCCAAAGTCTCAACATCTTTTTTGTAATGAGTTGATCAAAACTGGATGCAGTATTACAGGCATGATCTTACTAAGGATTTATAAAGTGGTACTAATTTATTATTTATTTATTTATTTATTACATTTTTATGCTGCCCAATTCCTGAAGGACTCTGGGCAGCTTACAACATGAATAGCAATAGCACTCAGATTTTATACACTGCTTATCAGAGCTTTAAAACACTCCCGAAGCAGTTACAGAGTCAACTTATTGGCCCCAACAATCTGGGTCCTCATTTCACCGACCTTAGAAAGGATGGAAGGCTGAGTCAACCTGGAGCCTGGTGGGATT
>JANHGC010009717.1:56563-76564 GCA_027560395.1 Boaedon fuliginosus | reverse complement strand
ACGCCGCCTCGAGTTCCCCATTGGGGGAAGAGAGGCGGGATATAAATTAAATAAATAAATAAATAAATAAATAAAAATTCTTCTGTGTATATATTTGACTGAATTTATATGTTTTAAAGCAGGGATCCCCAACCCCTGGCCCACAGACCTGGTTCCGGTCCACCTCCCGTTGGGAACTGGGCCATGGAAGTGGCAGGCGTGCACATAAAGCTTCATTTGCACAGAGCTAGGATAGGAAAACATTTCCCCTGCCACTACCACCGCTGCCAGTCCATGGAGCCAGTAAGTTTGGCTACAGCTTTTTTTAAAGTCACTTAACCCTTGCTGTATTCAAAGAGCACAATCTGGAAAATTTGCCTGAGTTTTACTAGAGATTTCTAAACAAGAATTCAGTTTGCAAGTAATTTCTTCTACTATGCATGGACTCTTAGTTTATCAGTATACAGGATTATCCTTGTGGAAAGCAAAAGATGATTATTGACAACTTTTAAAATATCCCAGATAAAGAAGGGTAAAACTGGTAAATATTTAAAACTCACAACCATTTCCGACACCTTTTCTCAAAAAAGGGTTTAGTAAACGTTCTGTTTTTATTTATTCTTTGTAAGTCTTACTTTAAATTTAAGAAATCCAGATAATCAGATGTGCAGATAACTGTAAACCAGTGCATGACGGCAGACTTTGTAATTATATTCAAATATTTTAAAAGAACATATGTCATCAAAGCATCGTATAATAAGCCAAAGAACCAACTGCACTTTTAGAAAGTTGTTATTAATGAGCGCGGTCAATAGATACATAGCGTATACTTACATCCTTTTGAAATCAATGGGGCTTAAAGTTATGCATATTTCCTGTAGTCCTCATTTAGCAACCACAATTGGGACCAGCAATTTGGTCACTAAATGAAACCACAGTCCATGCTTACTCTGATGCTTCACTTTTTCTTTGCTTTACAAGCTCAAGAAGGTTGTAAATGTGAACATTGATTGTAAAGTTACTTTTCCTCACCATCGGAGTTACAAACCATGGCTAAATGAGGCAATTGTAAACAAGGACTACATTCTAGAGATAATATCTATTGTTTTTATAAACAAATTAATGGAAAATGTTTTTGTTGTCTTTATTTTTTCCCCCAGGATTCACGAAACGCTTCAAGCATCCTTACTGTGTCAAGCTCTTTACCCCAGCTAGATCAAGGCTGTCTTCCAGGGTTTTTGCCACTGAAGTCCGAATCAGATTATGATCTACCTTTTACCTTGGCACGTAATAGATCTCCCATTTCATCGTCCTTTCCTTCAACCCTCCATGTCATGTCTGCCAAAAGAGCAATGCCAAATGGATGCTAGAATGTCGTCATTTTGTAAGCAGCTTGAAAGAGAATTAATTAAAGTCCGATTTTATTAGGATGGTTTTAAGCCTTTGAATTGAAGTTTGCTCTCTATGCATTTTATGGCATTAATTTTACATTCTTCGTGGGAGGAAGGAGGGGGCCATGTTCGCACATGCTGCACATCCCATGCCCAGTGTAGTAGAAGGGTTGTTAAAAAAAAAACTTTTATTTACCGCGGTAGCTCATTTTTATGTAATATATTTTTAAATGTTAAAGAATGACACATTTGGGGTAATTTTCCTCAGACTTTAAAAAAAAATCAATAAGCCATTTTATTCTCTATCTATCAAAGTTGTTTCATACTTGTCTATTTTAAAACAGGGCTGCAATACTTTAATAGGATTGAGAGAGCTATTTGAAATGTATGCCAATGATTCCTGTCATTTCATGGCAGCCCTGCCATGGTTCACTGAGCCCTCTCTTCTCTCTTGTCAGCTCAACTGAAGACAAGCATTTAGTTGCAAACTTTAAGCAGGTTGTGCAAAACAGAAATGATGTGACTGCTTCTCCTCCTGCACAATTATGTCACTCCTGGTCAATGTGAGAAGGTCAGGTTGCGCCTTGTAAAGCTACATGATACCACTTGCCCATTTGAACAAGTTAAGTGCAGAATCCGGTCCCCAACGGCCCCTTTTTTATCAAGTCGGCATTTGATCAGGAAGTAGAAACAATGGTGTAGGGAGATTTGGAGAGGATGTGTTTATGTGCTTTCATAAGGGCAGTTCTCAAGCCAGCATCGCAGGTAATAAATTTAGCCCGAGTTTCAAGACTTTAGAGTAATGGCTGCTCTGACCTTCAAAATAAGCTCCTTTCTTTGTTGTTGTTGTTGTTGGTAGGACCCAAGAGTGACGCCCATCTTTGATGCTGACAGAATTTAAAACAAGGCCATTGCCCTGCATTTTCTGCCTTGTAGCACACAAAAGTAAAATTGTATGTCAGGCCAAGATGTCGGGGAGCTGACAAGATGCCCCAGTGACATTTCAGCTGGAAAGAGCAAGTGTCTTGCAACCAAGTGGTCAAATATCAAATAATAGGTCAAGCAGGAAGGAGCTGAGTTCTAACCACAAAGAGGTTTCTGGTAACTTACTTGACAAGCTTTTGGGCGCTTTGTGGCTTGACAAAGTGATATTCTGTTGGGTATCGCTAGACAGTCTGTTCTTTATTGCCTTCAGAAGATCAGACATTGACATTGATTAAACTCTTTAACCCTTAAAGGTTAAATTCTGGCTGTATGCATCATTGTGAGGAAAGAACAAAAGAAATTTTGTAATATATACCATTTGTTATGGTATTAATCACCCCAACTCCCCAGCGCCATTAACATTTGATGTGTGATGTAGTTTTTGACAGGGTTATTGAATGCAAAATCTATACGTTAGATTGCTTCTCATTATAGATCAGAGATACATTAGAAAAATAACATTGTGCTTGGTGGAATTTGTAATTTCTCATGCTTTGATAAGAGTAGGGTTTGATTTCGTAAACCTGACTGCTAACATTTGTCTTTGTCCTATCATCCCAGAAGACAATAAATTTGCATACATAATACACCTACCACTATCAGTAAAATCATGTAAATTTCTGACTGGTAATTCCAAAGCCAGTCGGTGGAACTTTGAAATTTTTCAAGTATTTCTTATTTTAAGATTTCAAGAGGGTTTTCATGCCTGCAGTTGCAACTATGTTCATTTAAAAAATGAGCAAATAGTTGTTGCTTTTTTAAGGTCTCTCTTCATAGCATGTTATCTTTGGTCTATTTAAGGAATATTTTTTTTTCCTTCTGACTATTTCTACCAAGAGAAAAACCGGAAAATGTAACATGCGTTATTCCAATCAGAGATTGCTTATCTTTTCCATATGAAATTTTAGCATGCTTTGTTTTGTGCTGTTTTTTGTTTCTTTTTAATTATAGTACACACTTAAGCTTTTTTAAAAAAGAGATATAAGATGGAAGTCTGATAAGAGTTGCTTATCAGCTGTATATAAGTCACAATGTGAGATTAAAATCAACAAAATAATTTAAACATTATTGGTTTTTGGAGAATTGGAACAGATCTGATTTGCCTTTTTTTACAGACCACTGGAAATTCATAAGGAGTATATAGATAGATATGCCTTTTACAAGCAATGAGTCTTAATATTTTTAAACAGACTGTTTACAAAGCAGGGTGATCACTGCTAATATTCTCTGGAAGTAGTTACAGCTACATCACAGAGCAGATATGAGAGCAGCAACCTTAGATCTTTTTATTGCAGCATTTCCCAAGGAAACGGTATATACCCCAGAGTAAAATTTGTTCCCATTGCTTTATTCCCTGCTGCTCACAGCAATGCTTTCTTACCAAATTAGAATTTGACCAGTTCTGCTTATATTTGCTATTTATACAAAAAATATCTGTACTCATGAATTCATATATAAAATTCTCTCTCCCAATATTTCCCCCCTTTTTTCTGATCTCAGCATTCTGGTCAACCTTCAGGAGGATGTATGTGTGTTTGTGTATGTGTGTGTGTAGATTGTGTGTGTGTGTGTGTAGATGTCAAGCTTTATTAGCTCCATATTTAGAAATCTAATTATTGTAACTGCACCTAATGTAATAAAATCAAGATTCTATCATCAAACCTTTTTAAATCCATGACATACTTAGATGTTTATAGAGTCAGTGATGATACTCAGAACTTATCAACCCCGTGATTAGAAAACACACGTAAAATTATTAAATGAACTCACCACTAAATCTTACTACACACAGAAATGTTAAGGCAGAGGCATCAGGTCCACAGAATCTGACAGTTTGATCAAAATAACAACACAAGTGTTACAGTAGTATGACACAAGCCCTACAGCTTTACCACTATGATATTGGGCATGTGCAAAAGTGGCAGAGCCTACAGCGTGACACTTACGCTGTCCATTCCCTTACATGCATGCTCTCCCCAGGTCTTCAAGATGAATACGGGTATATATTTAGTTCTGTGCATTTAACAACTATGGCAAGAAAGGTCGTAAAATGGGGCAAAATTCATTTAACAAACATCTCACTTAGCAACCAAAATTTTGGGCTCAAATTGTGGTCGTAAGTCGAGGACTACCTGTACTTGATTGGTCATACCAGTAAAGGCATATAAAAGTCTACTGTATCACTTCAAGGAGTTAAACATGTATGTTTTTTCATGCAGGTTGTAACTTAAATATAATGAAAGATTGCAGTATTTTTCAAAAGATGAGCCACTATAGGTTGGGAAGATTCTTAGATTGTCTAGCTTTTCTTAATAGAAAGTAGAAGTGCAATCCCAAAAGTCACTGATTAGTGTTTCAAATTGGTACGTCATGCACTCCACCAAAGCTGGCCCAATTAAGTTTAAATAATAATTGAAATTAGAATAAGAACCATATCCAATGTCTAAGCTCATTCTAGAACCAGTTTATCTGCCTACTAGAAAACAAGTAGCAGAAGATGTTTTTGAAGGCTTCTCAGCCACAGCTTCCTTAAAATCAGTTAATATCATGGATCTATTGTACATCAACTGACATGGCCCAACTGGTATCATTGGAATAAGGTTATATTTCTTAGAATTTTCTTAAATTTTATATTATATTTATATTTAAATGAGCATCCTTATTTTAGTCAATAATAACCCCTCCCCACCTTTATTTCACTTTTAGGTTTAGGCTACATAAGATTTTAACCTAAGAGATTTTGCATTTCGAGGAGTTTTTCTCCTACTGAATACACACAGTAAAGAAACAATTATGTTATGTTCCAACATGGCAGTGCATAAGCACCACGTGAATTGTAAATTTGGGGGCTGATGAAGGAAAGCAAGCAGAATGGAAGAGCATTTTAAGGAAGTAGATTTGACCATATTATACCTCTATTTATTTATTTATTTATTTTACTCGATTTATACCCCTCCTCATTTACCCGGTCAGGGGGAACTTGAGGCAGCTAACAACAGTTCAAAACAGTTCAAAACAGTTCAAAACCATATATTACAATATAAAAACAATATAACAATATAACATATATTACAATATATATTACAATATATATTACAATATAAAAACATCTAAACCAACCATCCACACATTAGAAAACATTCAAAAACATTCAAAACATTAATTCCAGCCCATCCGACAGAGCCAGGTCTTTGTAGCTTTACGGAAGGCCAACAAGGTGGGGATGGTCCTGATCTCCGCAGGGAGCTGATTCCAGAAGGTCAGTGCTGCCACAGAGAAGGCTTTAGCACGGGGGCCTGCCAGCCGGCACTGTTTGGCTGATGGGACCCATATCAAGCCAACTCTGTGGGATCTAACTGGGTGCGGGGAGGCATAAGGTCTTCAAGGTACCCCGCTCCTAAGCTATGTAGGACTTTAAAAGTTGTTACTAGCACCTTGAATTGCATCCGGAAGACCACTGAGAGCCAATGCAGCTTGCGGAGGATAGGTGTTATATGGGTGCACTGAGGTACACCCTCAATCACTCGCGTGGCCGCGTTTTGGATCATTTGAAGTCTCTGAGTGCTCTTCAAGGGCAACACCTCTATCAGTCTTAGCAATGCAAGAGGTTGGATTTAGCACAAAAGTAGGCTTGAAATAAAGTAATTTTTATTCTAAGAATATATTTCTGTTTCCAGGCTTAGTTTCAAAACTCGCCAGAGTTTTTGCCATATTGCTAGTGTACTTTTTTCCCCAATCTACAGTTTGCTAGGCTCCACACATGCTTTTCAGAAGTACAGTTTCTAAAGGAAATACATTTATTTTTGATACACAAAGCTGTTCTTGTATTGAATAAAGGAAATGTGTACTGAATAAAGGGAGCCACAAAGGAATGCAACATTTGTATTGGCATACTAGTTTGCGTGCATCCAAAGAAACTTCTAATGAAGCTACTTGGCTCCTCATTTATACAGTATGCTTCTAGCTGATATAAGCTCCCACTCAACCCACTTCTAATAGTTCTCAATAAGCAAGCATAGGATTAGGCAATTAAAGTATTAGAAGAGCATTCAATTTGTGATTGCTTGTACACATTTTCTACATCAATAATTGAAGGCAGTCTTTAGTTTTTGTGATACCTGTTAGGTTAGGTCTGTGCTTTTTAAGAAGTCTTTTTCTTACAGGAAATAACTTCTCCCTGTCAGGTTTTAAAAGCAATTTATATTTGATTATGATAAATTGTAGAAATCATCATGAGATGATCTGCCAGCAAGCAAGGGTGATTGCAAAATCTCTGTCACCTCTATTTAAATCAGGAATACACAACTAGGAAACAGAGCGGCATCCTCTAATCAGCTTCCCAAGAGTAAGCCCCATTGAAGTCAGTGGAATTTATTTTTGAGTTAGCTTTCATAGAATCACCCTGAACAATGTTGTCTTAAATAGGTCACAGATGTCAGTTGTGGATTTGATGAGTGCAAGCAATAAATAAAAGGCTGGAACAAACATAAGTACCATATTAAGAACAGAATTAGTAACTTCCCTAAGCAAGAATGCAATTACTGTCTCTGAATTCAAACAAAATGATAAGCTGAAATGATAGATAACAAAATTTCAGTATAAATAGAAGACCATGAATTCACACATGGATATAGTCAAAATATGGTTTGTTTGGTTTTTACTTGAAACTAGCCACTGTGGTTTATAAAACGAAATTTATAATATATCAAGCAATGGAAATTCAGCCATTTGTGGCTTAATAAAGAATAAAGAATAATCAAAGAACAACGGACTGTGATGTGAGAGTGAGTCATTCTGTATTCTTCATTTGATGATAGAGCTCTCTTCAACCAAGCTACAGTTTTATTGCAATGTCACATAGTTGGTAACACTTAATACAAGTTCAAATGAATACACCAAAAGATAGCTATCTTTTCAGGCAATGTATTTTTCATATTAATGAAGGTATAATAAAAATGTATAAAGATTAAAGTCTCTTAAGTCAAAGATTCCAAGATAATGTAGCTTGAATTAGTGTCTGCTAATATTTATGTTTTAGTCAACATAGTAATGAAGCTTCTGTTTGGTAGGACAACAATTTTTCCAAATTTCCAAGCTATTTAAAATGATAAATGTGATTATGTGAAGAGTTCTTTCAGGTTCCTCAAGTAAGAATCCACTATAGTTTAAAAAAAAAAACACCTGGGAGATTCCTGAAACTAGATCACAGAGACTATCTGTGCTTTCAGATATTCTGAAAAAAAGAAGAGAAAGAAAGGGGATTTGACCTTTGTTCCTGTATGGATTTTCTGCATGCAGAAGTGACAGCAATCAGCACTAAGAGAAGTGAAAAATCAGGAAGTGGCAGCTCTTTACCTGAACACTGTGAAAAAGCAGTCTTTGATTCCAGCCTTCACGCAGCTATTGGGTTTCCAGAATTGTATTCAGAAGCCTGTGAGAACAGCCTTAAAAGGTAGAAAACAACATGCA
Organism: Boaedon fuliginosus; assembly: GCA_027560395.1. NCBI lineage: Eukaryota > Metazoa > Chordata > Lepidosauria > Squamata > Lamprophiidae > Boaedon > Boaedon fuliginosus. The sequence goes on along the minus strand of JANHGC010009717.1, from coordinate 68,741 downwards.
AGGTTTTTTTTTAAATATCTGTCCTGGCCCTTGAATATCTACCATTTCAAGAGGAAAATGATTTTGGTGATTTGGATCAACCTCTTCTAACCTCGTGCCTCCAGATGTGTGGATTTCAGCATAACCAGCTTTTCTAGCCAGCATGGCTATTTAAACATGGATTCAGGTGCTGGGAGTGCTGGGAGTAGGGAATTCAGTCTGAAGAGAGGTGTTTGAGATAGCCAAATCAGAAGTGTCATTCTTAATCACCTATGTTACAAAGGTCTAAGGTTAAGCAAAAGGTAAAGGTTTCCCCTGCCCAGCCTTGTCCACTCTAAGAGGTGGTGCTAATCACCATTTCTTAGCCAAAGGAGCCAGCATTGTCCAAAGACACTTTCCGTGAGGTCTATATGCTGAGGTGCATGGAACACTCTTACCTTCCCACTGAAATGATACCTATTTATCTACTCACATTTGCATGTCTTCAAACTGCGAGGTTGGCAGGGGCTGGACAAGAACAGGAGCTCAGCCTATCATGCGGTACTTGGGTCTTGAATTGCTAACCTTTGGGACAACAAGCCCAGCATCACACCCGCAACTCCTCAGGCAAAGCAAAACGAATTCCAAAAGAAGGAAATAAAATCGTATTGCACGGTTTCCTAAAAGATAACCCAACATGCTATCATGGCAGAAATGACTATGATCATGAAATGGCTTTCACAGCACAAGGTTCATCCATTGTAGTTTCCCCAAATGTTGAAAAGTAAATCACTAGTAGATCTGGTTCTGCCTTGCAGATTTGTGCGTGTGACAAACTCCCTTGCTATCATCATTATCTTTTAATGACCCCATAATCCCTTGTGGGGTGTAGTCTGGGCAACTGAATCGAGCTAGCAGAGTGTTTACTGGCCAGATGCCCTTCCTGTTGCCAATGCAGAGTTTTGTTCAGCAGGTATATTCTCGTGCCCAGAGAGAGAACTATCTGCCCCACCTAGGATCGAACTTAGAGCCTTCTGATTGTGAGGCAAGAGCTCCACCTCTAGGCCACCGTACCACTCTTTGCAAACTCCCTTGTTATGATGTATTGAAATTCAGTACTGGCACCCAAGACTTTTCTGGATTAAAATTATATCGCTCTTTTCATTTGAAAACTTAAAAGTATAGCCCTGATCAAGTTCCAGACCAGTTGGAGAGGCACCTTTTTAGCAATTGTGAGACAATCCTTTTTATCTCTCTTCAGTCTCCAACTTTGTTCAGATTGTTTTCCCTTTGTTCAGTTCAATGTGTCTTCTGAACAATGGCAATGTTTCCAGGACAAATAGTTCCTGTTAGCTGTAGTGTACAGTAAAATGAATTCTTAATTTCTCATCCTAATGAGATGAATTTCTAGATATGGGAAGAAATTTGTCCAATTCATATTTTAATTGGCACCAGCCAAACTTTGCAATGTTGATCCAACCTTGCATACAGTGGAATGGAGGTGGCCCAGGGTAAAAACATTTATATAAGTAAAATAAACATACAGATAACCTTTAGGAAAGTGTGCTTACAAAAATGTGTGTTAAGTAAAACTGCAGAGAGTATAAAACAGTAGATACATTCAAGTGATATCCAAGATCTTTAACTTAAAAAAAAAATCAGACTGTGGAAGAAAACAGACCATTCAAATTTAAGATTGGGGAACTGAATAACCCAGAGTGGTGTGAGTAGTTTTTTGGAATGGAAAGGTGTCACTTCAAAGAACAACAATTCATATTTCAATCATATTTCAATATTTCAATCTCTCATCAATGGAGAACTCTGGAGGTTCCAAAGAGTCAGAATCTCACTTCCTAATATTTGTCAGCAGAGAAGCACTGAGTTGTAGTTGTAGTTCAAAACATCTGGAAGGCTACAGTTTTCTGTATCGTGCAGTTCTACACCAACATCAACACAACCAAACCATATCTCTGCTATTAACGTTTTACATATGCAAGATTGCTTTGTTTATTTATTAATCAAATTTATATAGTCGCCCATCTCACCAAAAGCGACGCTGGATGGTGTACAACAAAATTAAAGAAATAACAAAATAACACAACTCATAATCAAAACAACAAAGAAAGCAAACAATCCTCAAGCCTGGGGCTATATTAAGAAACTTGGAAATTTTGAATCTATTTTGATGCACGTATGTTTTCATGGGCAGAAAGGATTTTCTCTGTAGTAACATTGATTCTTTCATACTATTTTCTGAGTATTTGTGCAATTCGGGGTTTATGCATGTAGACGTGACTGATTGGTTAGTCCCCACGCTGGAAAAGGTAGTGGGATCAATGAACATTACTATTGGGATATTAGATTTGTTGAGATTCCAAACAAATTACTTAACACCTAAGGGAGAACACCCTGACTGATCTGGTTTGAGATTGTCACTAAGAGTAAATTTTAAAAGGAAGTGATGAATAAGACCTTTCAAGAAAAGCACAGCCTGATCTATTTGCTATAAATTAAAATCAACGCTGCCACTTTGCAACATAAGTAAAGTTAAATGGCTACGTTAGCAGATCTCATTTTGCAAAACGGATTTGTGTGCATTTTCATCCAAGAGTCCCCATCGAGAAAGACGCTTCTGTCTAAGTTAAGAAAGAATAAAGGTTCATGATCCCTGCAATACCATTTTCTATAAAGAAAATTCCCCGTCTTCTGCTACTTTTTAAGAGAAGGCCAACCTGAACCCAGAGATTGTTCCAGCTTCAATCGCAATGTTTCTCTCTCATCTAATACACACAGCAGGACTCCTTGAAGGGTACAGATTAAACTGTTAGGGTTATTTGAAAAAGTGTCTGAAGGATTTCTACTAGCCATAAAGAATTGCATTATAAAGATTTGTAAGTTGTAAGGGCAAGAGATGGTCCCTTCTCCTTTTGGTACTGGACCCCATAAAAGGAAGTTTCTTTTAATCACTGAAAGGTTCTTCCTATTGTCAGCCTGCAAGAACTTTTCCATATAAAGTTAAACAACGAGTTCTGGTTCAACATGTAGACTGGGAGAATACAAACTTAGTTCTTTTCAGTTACTTTTCTGCATCCAAAGCGACAAGCATTTTAAGGCCAAGGCAATAATGTCATCAACGTTGGCTAGGAAAGCACAGAGAGAATTAGAAAGACTTTTCTTTGTAGACGTAAATTAAGAAACTCCCACAGAAAGCAGATGCTGCAGAAATCCAACATGTTTCATTTTTGCAACTCCTATTTAGTTTTCTTCTTTTATGTCTGCTGTCTTCCTTTCCTGTGCTATGTGTTTCTTTTAAATTGAATAGGGCTGTGGAAAAACACCTCCCAGAGGAGAATCTGGAAAGTACAAATTCTTCCTTCCCAGATTTGTCTCTAGAAAGGTTTTAAGAGGTTGGGAAGCAGGAACCTTATCGTTCCACTCCTCACTTCTTGGTGAAAGTTTCAACTCTTGGTGAATGATAATCAACTAAGATAATTAAAGGTCTGGAGACCAAAAATATATGAAGAATGGTTGCAGGATCTGGGTTTGGCTAGTCTAGAAAAAAAAAGGATGTGGGGGAGGGAGAGACACATGATAGCAGTATTCCAGTACTTGAGAAGTTGCCACAAAGAAGAGGGGGTCAACTTATTTTTCAAAGCACTAGGGGGCAGGGCAAGAAACAATGGATGGAAACTAATCAAGGAGAAAAGGAACCTGGAATTAAGGAGAAACTTTCTGACAGTGAGAACAATTAACCAATGGAACAGCTTGCCTTCAGAAGTTTTGGATGCTTCATCACTGGAGGTTTTTAGGAAGAGACTGGAAAGTCACTTGTCTGAAATGGTATAGAATCTCCTGTTTGAGCAGCGGGCTGGATTAGAAGACCTTCAAGATCCCTTCCAGCTCTATTCTGATTGATGGTGTTTGGGCTAAAACTAGATGCAAGTACTTTGCTGTAAAATAGACCCACAACTGTTACGGAAGGGACAGAAGCCTCTGGACTTTCTCCATCTCCTGCTAACCAGCCAGTTGATCAATAGTAGTGTATGCAGCCAGAAGGGTGTACAGTGGCAGGCTTGGAAGTTATGCTGAGGCTGGCATATATGCCTGTAAACTGTTCTTTGAAGGAAGAAGCCACACGTGCAGGAATTGTTGGACAGCCAGGAGGAGTGATTGAACACGATGGGACAAAGATGACCACAGGCAGAAATAGCTAAGAACATTCTGAAGGATGTACCTTGCCACAAAAGACGTCTGAGACAGAGATGAAGCTTGCTGTTAAGTGGTTCACTGGGTCTGGAATTTCCAAGAGAGAGAGAGAAATAGAACAACAACTACAGATTCTGTGTAAAGAAAGATTATATTAAAAGTAAAAGCAGAATGAAAAGACTGAAGGAAATACTTCAAGAAGCAGTGTCAGATATTGGCAGAAACTATCATAACTGGATTCAGTCCTCAAAGCTAAGAAAAATACTAAAACGCTCAGTAAATAGGCTGGCAAGAAACTACTTGGGCTGTAGGAGTAAGACTTATATTAGCAACATTAAAGTGCGGCACTAAAGTTGAGAAACGGAGCCTTTTGAGAATGAAACCCTGTTCCCGCTTGTCCTGCTTATTTTTAACCCATCCAAAACAGACCCAAGACAGCTGTGGGATGATTTAATACCAAGGAGGATGGACTTAATACAAAAGAGAAATTGCACACAGCAAGAGTTAATAAGAAGTTAGCTAACATCTTTAGTGGGAATTAATGTAATTTAACATGTTTCCTGTATGTTTACCGTAGATACTCACGTATAAATCGTTTTGGCATATAAGTCGTCCCCCTAAACTGACCCTCAGAAAGCACAAATTCTTATTGACTCGCATATAAGTCATAGAGGGAAATTACGGTATGACTGTTGTACTGAATGTATTGGTGATATTCAATTCCATCCTGGCCATTTTAGCGACTACAGCCAAATAACTTAGTTTTTTCCAATCAATTTAACATATTTAATAAACAAGTCCTACTTAATGTGAATTTACTAGCCAATTATTATTTATTTGTGACATCAAATCGCAAAAGCAGAAGTTGAGCAATTCGTCCATTGCAGAAGTGCCATTTTATAGCGCAATACTGAAAGACAGAACATGACAATAAATTTAAAATATTTCATTGAAAACCACTGATGCGTTCGATTCCTCAAATACTGCGTCATCCTGAGATCCGTCCATAGAGTTACTAATTCCGCATTTCAGAAAGGCGCATTGTATCATACTTGAGGGAATATCATCCCACACTGCCTATACCCAGTTACAGACAACAGATAAATCTGGCTTCATTAGGTTACCGCCCTTCGTTTTCTTAGCTGCACCAGATATCATCCATTCCATCCAAAGTTTTCTAACATGATCTTTGAGCGGCTTGTTAATGCATACATCTAATGGTTGTAGAACTGACGTTAATCCCCAGGAATAACACACATGTCAGTATTATGACAGTATTATGACTTCTTTTTCATCGAAGCACCTTGTTGTGTGTTCCATACTCATACGCAGCCAGTTAATGGTGCTGTCTTCATCCACCCATCCCTTTGGATGAACTTCGACAATAATTCCCCATGGAAATGTTTCCTCTTTGGGAAGAGTTTTTCTTTTAAATATGACTACTGGCTTTAGCTTTGTACCATCAGCAAGACAGCTTAGGACAACAGTAAAGTGGGTGCGTTCATGGCCTGTGGTTCTAATCGTGACGTTCTTTTCTCCAACATCATTTACTGTCTGGTTAGAAGGTAAATCGAAAGTCATTGGTGTTTCATCCATATTGCTATTTGACCAAGTTCATAGCCATGTTGTTTACGAAGTGTGATGACATATTTAAGAAATGCTTCTACCATATTTTCTAAAACTTTAGGTAATTTCTGGGAAATTTTCGTACGCTGGCGAAAGGCGAGTCCCTGACAATCCATAAAATGTGTGCACCATCCAGCTGATGCTCTGAAATTTGGTTGATCAGAACAAGCTGCCTTGTTCATTTCTTCGAACAGTTTCAAAGCCTGTAGTCAAATCGTAGTTCTTGTAACGATGAAACCATTTTGGCGGCATTCAGTCACCCAGTCACTGAGCTTGGCTTCCAGTTCGGGAAATAATGCATGCCCACCACGGCGAGCTCGTTTAGTCTTTGGCATTTGTTGTAATATGTCCTTTTGCTTCCTCCAATCTTGCACAAGTTTTTCAGAAATGCCAAAATGGCGTTCAGCTGCATGATTATTATTGCTCTTGGCATATTCGATGACCTTTAGTTTAAAGCTTACATCATATGACATTCGTTTTCGTTTTTCAGATCTTGACATTTCAGCGAATATTTGATGCAGGAATTTAATAGAAATATAAATGTATGTTTAATAAAGTTTGTGCGTACGACACTATGACTTCAGGAAGAAGTTGATCAGACTTATTTATATGCTGAAAGCCTATTCATCCCAAGCCAGCCTCATCTCTGCTTATCATATATCTTTAATATTTACGATCTTCAGTTGACATGACGCACTCACATTTCCACTTCCCTTCCCACATGGCTGCAGGGCAGGGGGAGCGGCTGGGGCAGTGTATGGTGGCTGCCAGGTAGCCATTGCCGCCTGGGGAGTGAAGGAAGGCTGCTCTTATTAACGCTGGTACTTGGGAGGGGCTGCTGCGGATCTCACAGAGTGAGAGCCCCCCCCCAAGTGCCAGCATTAATAAGAGCAGCCTTCCTTTGCCCCAGGCAGCGGGTAAGCTCTTAAAGCTCCGGCGCTAAAGCAAAGCTCCCTCCGGGAAAGAGTTGAGGAGGCATAGGCCAGAGCTCCTCAGCTCTTTCCTGGAGCGAACTTCACATCCTAGTGCTGGGGTAGGGGTGGGGTGCTTGGCCGATGTGCTTAGGCCGGTGCGCAGCCTCTGGCAGCAGTGAGGGTGTTGCCGGAAGCGTACGGCCTCCAGATGCATTTTAAAACACCTCCGGAGGCCAGGCGGCTCCATTGCGAGGTGGAAGCGCACAGCTCCTTATGTGTTTTAAAATGTCTCCAGAGGCCAGGCAGCTCCGTTGTGAGATTTTTTATTTTTATTTTTTGCTGACAATTGCTGAGTGTGCATGTGCGCACAGTGACCCGGTGGTGGGTTTCTGGTATGACTCGCATATAAGTCGTACCCAGAGTTTTATTTTTTAAATATTTCATAAATTTTACGACTTATATGCGAGTATCTACGGTATTCATATGCTCCACCTTGACCTTGTAGTTAACAGTTCTTAAAAGCAAGATCAGATATATAACAACCATTAAGGCCAAAGTAGCCTATAGTATGAACACTATAAGCCAAGTTGTGGTTTGTGTCCATTCATTATATCTAAATAGTCACAATTTTCAGGCATGAAAACAAATTTGATGACGTAGATTCTAGTTCACACTATAGCTTGTGTGAATGAGATCGAACCCGTCATGATTTATGCCTACGTTCAGTGGTGGTATTCATTTTTTTTACTACCGGTTCTGTGGGTATGGCTTGATGGGCATGGCTATGCTGTCGGCCAATCAGAGGTGGTATTTACCAGTCTCAGCCAATTAGAGATGGTATTTGCTGAATTGATCAAAATTATTGCTACCAGTTCTCCGGAACCTGTCGGAACTGGCTGAATACCACCTCTGCCTACGTTTCTTCATTTCATTCAACTATCCATCCCACTAAATCTGAAGACAGCCAAGGCTGATGGGAATTTCAGCAGAATGTCAAACTAACTTTTCCAATTCTGCTTTGCCTGGACATCTTGCCTCCCTGCTATAAAAGAAAAGGAAATTAAAGACACCACAAGATGATGTAACTGTCTTGATGTGTGGAATAACAGTCAAAGTGTCATTCAAATGCCTTTAATTTTTCAACAGCTGGAAAAGTGATACATGTTATGTAACATGCAGAGACTTTTTGGTTCACCTTGCTCTTTTCTTATAAAAGTCTTTGGGAACATTTTTCATGAATCAGGTATTTTTGTCCCAAAGTCCATTATTACTTCATTAGCAAAGCCAGAGCAATAGTTTCTATTTTTTATATACCTGTTAACAGCTTTCCCCTGATCTTTCAATATTGAACTCCCAACTTACAACTCCGTGCTCCGATCCCCTCGGCTCTTCTCAGGGGCCTGTTGGGTCAGGAATGCAGGACCCTGGGTCCGGCTGCTGCTTCTTAATGCCAGGTCAGTGATGAACAATGCCCCTCTGGTTAAGACCTGGCTCTGCAAGCAGGCCTGAAACTAATTGACTCCCTCCGTATGAAAGTACGGAATGAAAGTATAGTATGAAAGTATAGTATGATGGTATAGTATAGTATAGTATAGTATGATGGTTATTGTATGCTTACATTCTTTTAACTTTACTATTTTAATGTAGTTTCATTATTTTAATAATTTTATTGTAACATTGTAATTTTTTACTGTTTTAATTGGTGTCAGCTGCCTTGTGTTCCCTCGGTTGGGGGAAGAAAGGCAGGGTACAAATGTAAATAAATAAAATAAATAATAAATAAACTGCAAAGCAAATATATTAATGTTGATCCTTTTGTGACAGCAGTGTGGCATCTCCTTTTATCCTCAAAAAGTGAGACTCCCTTCTATTTTAGGATTGGTTGGAATATTCTGCACACTTCTGCTTAGGCCTGTCTAGTAGATGTTACAATTCTCCATTAGGCATCATCTCTGATCTATATGTTTTTTCATATTGACAATATCTGGGGAAGCAGCTATTTTTCAAGAAAAATTAGGAGTCCCTCATTTCTGTCTCAAAACTTTCTATTTTTGAGGGTAGCCAATTTAAAGTTCCAGAGATAATGTGCCAAATAATAGATAAAATAATATTCACTTGAAGGTAGATATATCTATTTATCACAGTCTCCTCTGATGCCCACCAGATGTGTTGGCTGAGTATTCTGGGAACTGAAATCCAAACCACCTGGAAAAGACCATCTAGGGAAAGGCTGATTGATACCATTTGTGTTCAGTTCTTCAAAGAATCCAGGACAGGGGTGCTGTAAGTGTTGCTGACTGTATCTTCACAATCAACATGTGAAAAAGTAGGTTGGACTGAGACAAAATACATTGATTGGCCCAGGATCACTTAGAAAGGGTAATGGGCTGAACAGGAATTGGAACTAAGAACTCCAAATTATTTCTGGTTTCTTTTACATTTTTTATTATACTCCAGATCCATCATGTACATATTTCATTGTGTTGCCACCTGGACTCTTTACGATACAGCAGGCTTCTTTTGAGCAATTCAATTCTTTTTTCCATAAATGGTTATATTTGCTACAATTTTGATCAGCTAGAAGACACAAAGGCAACTTTTCTGGCCCACTGCTGAAATTTACCAGATGTCCTTACTGGTAAATGCTCTGTAGGTGGAAATATTAAGTAGCCATCACATATTTTGGATTACAAATGAGATCCACAAATTATGCCATAGCAATGGCTTTGGATTTTCTACTCTGTGCAAAGTCCCAACCTTATGCATGAGAGAAATGTGATGGCAGGTTGGCATTTCAACAAGAGCAAGATTTGTCTTTATCCCATCCAAACCAGAGGATGCAAAAAGAAAGTGAAATTTGTGATGGGGCAGCTTTATGCCTTCCCATTGTTGCAATCCAGAAAAAAATCTAACTACAGCTGTTAAAACAGTTGCTGTACTAGGTTTAATGGACCTGCTTCTCATCTGTTACTAAGTGCCTCCAGAGCTAAGTGATGAAGAAGAACAAGGTAATTTAGTATGAAGATAAAGGTAGCCTTTGTAGAAACTGCTGATGTTTGGAAAACCAAAAGGGCTGATAAGAGCAATTAATGATTGTGAAATCTGCTGTCCTTATTCTATAAGACTAATAAACATGTTTAAAAGGGGAGAAAGATTAAAATACTTATTGATCGACTAATAGGTAAAGGTAAGGTTTAAAAGCAAAGCATTGACCAATATATGTTATATTAATTAAACCTTTCCCATCATTGTGAATGAACAAGAACAGATAAGTTGTATTTGCAGGTTCTTGAATTGATTCTAGATTGATTGCTCTTCAGAGATCCAATGCCAATACAATCCACGAATCACTTTTCAAAAATATTTTTTGTACTCCTGAGCGAAAGTGAAAAGATGCACGTTCTTCATGTACTTACTTGTATAAAGTTACAAAGTCTACAGTTGATTTGAAGGTCTTTGGTCACCAGGGATGTGAGGACCAATATAAATCAAATGTTTTGTGATCTGCTTTAAAGAACACCCTTTTCACTTTGATTCAAAGCTGTAATACTAATTTTAAAGATGGACATAACTTTAGTTGATTATTTATGCGCTGAGTGACTGCTCAGTAAATTAATTCACAATATTGGACCAGGTAGGATATACTCACCAACAACAGAACAGTATAACAATGCTGTGATGCTAAAATGAGTTAAAGATATTTTGAAGTCTCAAGCTCAGTTCCTACTGACTACATCTGTATAGCTTTCCTGACAGTATTACAAAGAAGTTTGTTGTTACTTTCATTTGTGTTTTTTTTTTTAAGATTTGCCCATTTAGCCAGAATCTCCTGTGATTCCATTACTAAACAGAGCTGACTGGAATCCTCCTAAGTTGGCTAGGTACTGCTACTTGATAAAATATATAAAACAAGGTTTCAGCCCAATTGCCTTCAACCCATACATAAGTTAAGCAAGCCTGGCATACCGAAAATGTATACAAAATGCAAACAGTACAATGACCTTTGAAATGTGGCTTTTTAAAATGCTTTAGAGCAGGGTTTGTCAACCTCAGCCACATTAAGATGTGTGAAAATCTGTAGAGATTCTCAGTCATCCAAGTCATTGTTGTTCCAAAGATGCTTTTTCGGGAGGCAACTGGTCTTTTTTTTTTTTTTTTTGGAAGATGTTCCGCTTCTTATCCAGGTGTGTGGACTCCCTAGGGTTAGGGTTAACCTGCCCAGGAAGTTGAAGTTGACACATATTAAAATTGTTGATAATCATTGCTCTTAGTTAATGTTGGGGAAACAGTTATTGGCTTATATGGATTCAACCCTGCATTTCCCGCAACAATGGTGTTGATATCTATGGAGATTCTCAGTCATCCAGGTCATGGTTGTCACAAAGGTGCTTTTTCAAGAGGCAACTGGACTTTCTGGTTTTTCTTTGAAGATGTTTCACTTCTCATCCAAAAAGCTGACAGCTTCTTCAGCTCTGAAAGAAATGAAACGTCTTCAAAGAAAAACCAGAAAGTCAGTTGTCTTTGGGACGTCCTTAATTCTAGGTTGTTTGTCTCCTTGTTTAGTTTTCACCCATTGCTTCTTGTCCTGCATTCAGGAGCTTTGGATAATAGGTTCACTCCCTCCTCCCAACTCCTTAGGGTAGATATGGAATAGATAAAATAATATGCAATAGATTCTGAATGATTTTTCAACTTCCCAGTCTAATCTGGTATCTTCCATACAAATATTTACCAAGCCCAATCCTGTTTAGCTTCCAAATACAGACAATGTCCAGACCTACCACTTACTACAGAATAGTATTAATTATTAGAATAATATTATTCATTTTCCCAATTTTTTTTGAGAGAGAGAATAGATGTATATAATTTGAAAGGCTTCAATTAATTGACAATACACTAGGGCATAAAAAGATAAGTTGTTCTCATTATTTACTTCTTTTTAAAAGTTTACTGTGAAACAAGACTGTGCATCCTACTTACGTTCAGTTATAGAAATATTTCAATTGAAAAAGAATTTTGGTTTTACAAATGAGAAATTGCATTTGAACTGGATTTGTGTACTAACGATGAGAATGTCATTGCAAAGATGTGTAGACTTCTACTGAAAATGAATATGCAAGGTGAAAATGTTAAAGACTGTATGATTAAGGGGCACAACTTTGATATAATGTAATGCTAGATCAGTGGGAGAACATGGGGAATAAGGAATTGAAATTCACTTTGAGCTGTAATTTAAAAGAGAATTTTAGAAAATGATTTATCATTGGTATTTAACACCTGATAAATTGTCAAAGATGTATAATTGTCTGTCAAACATGTTGGAAATATAATCACTCTGGTGGCACTTTTTATCATATTTGGTAAGAAGGCTAAGAGTTATTGGGATCAAATATTTATTTTATTTTATTTTATTTTATTAAATTTATATCCCGCCTCTCTTCACCCAAAAGGGGAACTCGAGGCGGCAAACAATA
>JANHGC010009717.1:0-15046 GCA_027560395.1 Boaedon fuliginosus | reverse complement strand
AAGTGAGGGAGAAAGGAAGGGAGGAAGAGGGAGGGAGCAAGGGAGGAGGAAAGAAAGAAGGAAGGAACATGGCAGTCCATTAAAAAATTACCCGGGCAAGGCCGGGTAAACAGCTAGTAGAATATATTGGAAATACACTGTATTGAATACCCTGGCATATATTTCATTTATTGTTAATTAGTTTTGTTATATATTATATATAGTTAGATATTGAAATATCATGACTATGATATGGTTTAATTGTATATAAATTTAAAGATACTAATACTGAGCACATATTATTTTTTAACACATATGACACGAAGTCTGAGAATGTAAAAAGTTGATTGTACAATTTTTTAAAAAAAAAATTCTGATAAAAAAACCCAGATATGGTGGTAGATCCATGAGTTGTGCCCAAAATAATTGACCGACAAGCTTGACTCCTGGGCCTGATATTGGTTTGGTCTGTGTTCAGTTTAGCACTGACCTGATGGATGGGCAATATCCAGTGACACCATTAGGAGGAGCAGGCCTTACCACCCATAGTCCATGTAAACTCATGCAGACAAAAATGCTATGAAAGAATTTAGATCTGTCTATTAAAGTTGTTTCTCATAATGACCAGACAGGTATGTCTGAAACCTATCAGAATATAAAGGCAAGCCATTTTTTCCTATTGTTTTTTGTGATTAGCATTTGGAACAGCTCTGTATCTTACATCAGAAGTAAAATGGATAAATCAGTATGATTCCATACCTTTTTCATATTATATTGCACATTATAAAATATATCAGAGTTATATTTTATTTGGTTTCTACTTTCTTAATGTCTTATTGTAGTGACATAGTGGTTAGAAGGCAGCATTGCAGGCTAATTCTGCCCACGGCCAGGTATTCAATCCTGACAGGGCTCAAGGTTGACTCAGCTTTCCACCCTTCTAAGGTCAGTAAAATGAGGACTCAGATTGTTGGGGCAATATGCTGACTCTGCAATCTACTTACAGAGTGCTGTAAAGCACTGTGAAGTGTTATATAAGTCTAAATGCAATTGCTAGTGCTATTATGTTGTTGCTACATTATCATTTTGCTTCAATAAAAATGAGATAATTAAAATAAAATGAAATCAACTATGAATTAAACCCTGCAAAACTATGTTTATATTCTGTATAATTTTACTAAATATATATTCTATAGTAACTTTCTCTTACATTTTTGTACATGTTGTTCCCATTTTTGTATAAAATATTCCCTAATGTGTTTGATTTGCATGCCATTATGGAACTGAGAACTGTAATATGGGAATTTTTTTTATTAATCTTGAGCTTTATAAATAGTATTGAATATCAAATTAAAATAGACATTTTGCTACTAAACAGAAATAATATGAAAACATGAAAGAAAGTAAAATGTCCGTAAGTAATTGAAGCTTGAGATGCATCTTGAATTGATAGTCCTGTAACCCACAAATCACTCTTCTTTAGTTTTAAATTCTGCACTTCCACATATTCAGGAATAAGTCTTTTGGTAATATTGAAATTAAGGGGCTTTCAAGGCAGAATTTTGAAAATTTTGAATTCACAACAGCTACCAAAACTTTAGCATGTGGCCAATCAACATTCATATAAACTGGCTTTAGTTTTTCAAAATTATTAGAAATTATTTATACATGTGAACAAATAATTTTTAATCATCATCAGTTTAATTCATAATCTCAGAATGAAGACTGTATAGAAAAAAATGTTTTAGAAACAGAATACTGATTTCCATGTCATAACCTCTGGCCTAAATTAGCAGTAGCAATAGCACTTAGACTTAAATAGTGCTCTCTAAGCAGTTTACAAAGTCAGCATTGTTGCCGCCAACAATATGGGTCCTCATTTTACTGATGTCGGAAGAATGGAAGGTTGAGTCAACACTGAGGCAGTACGAATCGAATTGCCAAACTGCTGGCAGCAGTCAGTCAGCAGAAGTAGCCTGCAGTACTGCATTCTAACCATGGTGCCAGCACAGCTGTAACTTGTGCAATATTATCTTGCTAATCTGAGAATAATTCTTTGTCTGGAGTGCTGTGCTTTGGTTCTATATACTATTTCCTTAGATACTGAATGTCAGAAGTTATACGATATAAAAACAAATATAGATTGCTTCATGTACTGCGTCAGTTGTGGTGCTATGAGGAAGCATGGAATTCTGCTTGACAGATTGTAGATGGATACTTGAGCTTGAAAAGTCAGTTAAGAACAACAACATTATTAACAGGCCCAAAGAAATTAATTTAGTACTTTTTCAATGGTCTTCCATACATATATTTCTTTCTCTCTGTGTTTGTACACTATGTGACACTTTACGATTTCTTTTTAGGTATGCATTCTTGATATCTGTCCATGACTGACAGGCAAGCACTTCTGATTGAATTCATATGACGAGATGGGGAAAAACAATATCTGAAACCCTTCTAGATCAGTGGAACTCAGTCATTTGTAATTAATGCTTTCAAATCTGTATGAGGGAGGATTGTCTTGACTTGAACAACAACAAAAAAATCAATAACTACTATTTAAATATATGTTATTTATATGTCTTCCTACTACATTGCATTTTATATGTTATATTTTATAAGAAATATATACATGAATGCATGGATAGACATGTACATTTATTGTCTAAGAATACAAACCTGTCCCTCAAACTCATCCAAACGCTTTGAAAAGTAGGAAATATAAATCAGAATGCCTGATTTGGACTTTTTCTACTCCTAGTGAATTTAAATCTTTTAAAACCCTGTTCTGGGAGTGTGTAATGAATGGAAACACAGGTTAACAAAAATCAGCCAGCTTATCTTCAGTAGAAAGAACTGCAATATCAAAGAGGTTTGACTGTGTTTCTTGATGCCCTGCTACCCGGTCTACATTAGTATTATGGCTTCTTAGATTCTCAAATATTTATTTATTTTTATTTATTTATACCCTGCCTTTCTTCCCCCAGGAGAGGGAATGCAAGGCAGCAAACAACAATTAAAACAGTAAAAGATACAATATTCCAATAAAAATATTAAAAGACAATAAAACTGCATTAATATAACAAGTTAAAAAACCCACAAACATACCATAACAATCATACTATACTTTCATATTGGGGATCAGCTAGTTCAAGGCCTGCAGAGCCACATCTTAACAGCTTGATGGAAGGCTAACAGGCTAGGGATGGTCCGGATCTCCACGGGGAGTTGGTTCCAGAGGGCCAGTGTAGCCACAAAGAGGCCTTCCCTTGTGGACCTGCTAGCTGGCACTGCTTAGCTGATGGGACCCAGAGGACGCCAGTCCTGTGTGATCTCACAGGGCATTGGGAGGCGTAAGGTAGAAGGAGGCGGTCTTGAAGGTAGCCCAGTCCTAAGCCATGGAGAGATTTAAAGGTCATCACTAACACCTTGACTTGAACCCAGAGCCAGTGCACTACATACGGTCGCTCATGGCCTTATCATCTCTCGGTTGGACTACTGCAATGCGCTCTACATGGGGCTGCTCTTGAGGAGCACCCGGAGACTCTAGTGTTTTGATTGAGTGAGTGAATGAGTTTTATTGTATAGGAATTGTTTTTTAATGTGTTGTTTGGCCGAGTTCCCCTTTTGGGTGAAGAGAGGTGGGATACAAATCTAATAAATTATTATTATTATTATTATTATTATTATTATTATTATTATTATTATTAATATTATTATTATTACTATTACTATTACTATTACTATTCTTTTTTATCTTCTTAACCTCTCCCACAGATTTTCAAGTGAGCAAACTGTTTGGTCTTTTATACATTGAAAGAAATATGCATGTGCCTTCAGTGGGAAAGAATCAGGCAAAGGAGAGATTGCATTGCTTTTGATGTGTACAAGACAGCAAGCAGACACTTAAGCAATCCAAGGAGGAGTGAAGTGGTAAGGAGACAAACAAAAGCTGAAGATAAGAAATTAAGTAGTCTTGCCTCTTTTTAGTTGAAAAGCACAATTATAGTCATGTGATTTCTGATTTAGTGATCACTTTGCTTAGTGGAAGAGTTGCCAGCCTCAGTTAGGATCATTAAGCAAGGACTACCAATACAGTGAACATTGCATTGTGCTAAATCAACTTAAGTAGTGCCACAACCAACACAAAATCCCTGAGCCTCTCACAAATTTTTTAAGGTTTATTTCCATGTTTTGCATTAATTTTAGATAACTTTGTTTATAGTCAGGCTCTATGAAAGATACATTGAATCTCAAGGAAGACAATGCAGTTGGAACCAACAGTGACCCAATCTTTGCCATTTAATTAAGTGATTAAACATATTTCAAATTACCCTTCAGTCTACTTATCACTGGGTGATAGGCAATATTTTTCAAAACATTTAAACAAAATTCAAAGAAAGGAAAAAGTATTTCATAACAGCTGTAGAGTTGAAAGAAAGAAGCATAAAATCTGTGTAGAAGATAAATAATATAAATAGTTATCTCTGCGATTACAGCTCAAGCAATACAACATTATAGTAAGAGTGCTAGGTACTGCCAACTATTGCTTATTCCACCTCTTCCCAGTAATGCGTCCTTGAAAAGGAAAAATCATGACTGAAATACTATTTACCCAATGATACTTCTGCTTCAAACTATAACAAAAGCTAGCTGAACTTGGCATGCTAAGGTGGATGACTTCTGGGTGGAATTTGGATGGGAGACCACTTGAGAATTCCACGTCTGTTTACTAGAATTTCAGAAAAGCATTGCAGAAGAAGACAATGACAAACCACTTCTGTGACAAGGTCAAGAAAACTAAAGAAGTAATCAGTGGAAATCAAGCTTGACTCAAGGATATATTTACTTTTATATTCCTTCCTGCAAGGAACAGGAAAATATTGATGTCACTAATAAGAACTTTATATCAAGCATGTCAAGTCCCCCCCACTCTTTCTCATTTTTATGAGTATCATGACTTATGGCTAAAATATTTTTAATTTTATATGAAATTAACATATTATGCAGTTGTCAATGCTTTATGACCGAATAAACCAACATTTTTCTGATTATGATTAGATCAAGTCAATGATGGCATCATCAAATTAGAAACTTCAGATCCCAATTATTGTTATAGTTGTCTTTTTTCATTTCATCCCAGAATCTCAGTTACTTTGGAGCCAGTACCTGAAGATTAAATTAAATTAGATTAGATTAAATGGGACTTCTAAATAGTTGGAACATCCAAGTTGTACAAACTTACTTGAGAGACCTACCAAGTAGTAGCCACAACCTACACATACTAAATGTTGACTGTCTGTATTCTTAACATTAGTCACCAGTTCAGGCTCCTTGTGGGAATACCTTTAACAGGTACCCAAATCTCCAAGCAGAATTCCCTGTGATGATGCCTAAGAAACATTGATAGGTCCTCAAATTGTAAACATACAACTCATGCCAAACAAGCCATCCAGGAATAGACTCTTGCACAACAACGCAATGATTTCCTCTAAGGTCCTTCTCTAGCCTGAGAAAGCTGTCACTGTTCATCATTACAGAGCTCCCCGTGCCCTTGCCCCACACAATAAAGCATTCAACCATTCCACTCTCTGGTCCAATTAAAGATCACCTCAAAACAGCCTAAATTCCAGGCAGCTGCTGAAGCATAGTCAGAAGCAGATCCCTCCTGTATCCAACCGAGAAAGATCATTTAAGCAATGGGGCTCCAAAGACCTACTCCTGCTTCACTGTCAGAAGACAAAGGTGATTGTAGGTCCTACAGAAAGCCCCAACCTCAGCATTATTGCATTATTTTCTCTCTCCAGCCACGTTAGAGAGGCCATCTCAAAGGTGGATCCCTTTGCATCCTCACAATCATTGTTTTCCAAGAGACTGCTGAAAAACTCAGGGGCACATTCCATCCTTAGGGATTCCATACTGGACTCCTTTCAAATGGTATAAAAATAAGACAAAAGTCTTTTTTTTTTAATGGATGCATGATGTACCATCAAGTTGGTGTCAACTCTTATCGATCACATTAATAGAACTTCTCCAGGATAATCTGTCTCCAACCTGGCCCTTCAGATATTCCAATTATGCATGGTTCTCTTTTTTCTCTTTACTTCCATCTTTTCTTCTATTATACATGTCTCAAGTGAGACAGCTCTTTCCATAATGTATCCAAAGTAGAATAATTTGAGCCTGGTCATTTGTGCCTCAAGTGAAAATTCTGGATTGATTTGTTCTATGATCCAGTTGTATATTCTCTTGGTTATCCATGGTATTCTTAGAAATCTTCTACAGTACCAACATTCAAAAGTGTCAGCATTCTTTCTATCCTGCTTCTTCAACCTCCAATCATTTTTCTTAAATACACATTTCTAGGAATATATACTGATCAATGAAGGTTAGAGGAACCTATATATTTATGAGTAACATTTGGTCCTATTTGTCACTTGAAATAAGGTTTCACTGGATTTTTGTTTTGTCTCCTCCTCTTAATTAATGGCCATATTAAATTGATCTTGTAGTAAATACTATGATTTAAAAAGACGCATTCGTGTGTGTCTATCTATCTATATCTGTGTGGCTATAATGCTGCCTCTGAACTCATCCCTAGGATTCATGTGAATAGAGTATGGAACATCTTTATATATGTAATGTATGACAGGTCAACCGGGTTGCAAATTGATGTACAAATCTATTTATACATTTATAAATTTTGGGCTAGCTTTGTGAGGGGCAAAGCTATATCGTTGCAATAGATTTGTCAGTGTTCAATCAGGGAGAATAATTATTTGTTTTTGTCCTTTTTTTAAAAAAAAATATTTTTTGCATGTTTTTATCTAGTTTTTATTTTGTCTCTGTTTAATTTTGAATAAAATAAAATTGTACAGGCAGTTGTCGACTGACAACAATTCATTTAGTGACCATTCAAACCTACAATGGCACTGAAAAAAAAGTGACTGATGACTGTTTTTCACACTTATGACCATTGCAGCATCCCCGTGGTCACGTGATCAAAATTCAGATGCATGGCCACCCACTCATATTTATGACAGTTGCAGTGTCCCAGAGTCATGTGATACCTTTTGGACAAACAAAGTCAATGGGGAGGCCAGATTCCCTTAACAACTATGCCACTAACTTAACAACTGCATTGATTCACTAAACAACCGTGGCAAGAGAAAGGCCATAAAATGGGGCAAAATCTCGTTTAGTAACAGAAATCTTGGGCTCAGTTGTGGTTATAAGTCAAGGATTTTCAATTTCAATTTTATTAGATTTATATCCCGCCTCTCTTCACCCCGAAGGGGAACTCGAGGCGGATGACCCGTATAAGATGTCTATGGGATATGTAACTCATACTGATGTTGTTCAATCAAGGTGGACAATACAGAAAGAGGGTGCTGAATCGTATAATGGATCAACAATGGGGGATCTTCTAGAGCAATCATTCAACATGTTCTCCTTTAAAAAAAAAACATCCTCTCAATGATTTCACTGCTGAAAGGGAATTTCACTCTCCCATTTTTCCAGCTTCTGAGATCAAACTTGCAAACGTTTTTCTCTTTGATAAATGTATATACTGAACATATTTGAAGCTGGTAAATGGAGAAGCATTTGAGTTTTAACTCCGGTTTTGTTTTCTTTCCCATGTTTGGTCTTGCCTCCATTTTCTGTGACGAGGATAAATGTAAGCTTATGATAGCAACATCTACTTTATGCGTTTGGAAAATAAGGAACAACATACCTCATTCCCCGCCCCCCGCCCCATATTTAGAGAATAGGAAGATCCTACACAACACATCCAAAGGGATTCCATTAGATGCATGCTCAAATCAATAACTTGTATACTGCTTATTTATTTATTTCACACATTTCTTATACTGCCCCAATCAGACAACTTTGGAAAGTCTACAGCAAAATCATTTTTTAAAAAACAGATGACCAAATGGTTATACAATGAGTTTATACTTTTGACATATTGCCTAGGAGAGAAAAATCCTTGAAAGGGTCTGAAATAGTGAACATACTTGTCCAAAATAAGTGTCGATCCTACGATGAAACTTTCTGCAATTCTCCCATAGATCAAATATTTATGATATGATAAAAGTCTTATCCATCAACTGGAGGCAGGAAATACAGCTCAAATCGTTAATACTTTTGGCAGGCAGAGTTTGAATACTGCTAGTGATAGCTAAAACCTCTGCACCTCAGAAGCTCAGACAGAGAAATTTATTACTATACACTCAGATCAATCTGTGTGAGGGAAGAAGCCTTTGTCAACCATACGTCTAACCTCACTCACCTGATATTACAAAACATAATTTTTATAGTTGTTCAATGCTAGCTACTTTTAGTACATTAGAAATAGAAAGTGTGATAGAAATACATGGCACTGCTACTTTTTCCAGCAGGAAGTTGAATAATTTTCAGACTGAATGCCTTATTAAGGAGAAATAAAATGAAACATGATGCATGGCAATATTATTGTTCTTTTTGGTCCTTCAATAATTTATGCTAGTGGACACATCTGGAGGAAATAACATTAGCATCTCTGAATTTACATCTGAGATTGGGTTTAGATGACAGTCCAGTAGGTTCAATCCTATTACTTACATTTGATGGATAGACAGATTGAAATATAAGAGAAGCGTAATGTGTCTAAGTCAGTGAATGAATACGGGACTAAGGAGTCCATTTATTTAGATCTATATAAAATGTTGGATTTTTCCTAGAATGGTGGAGGGGAACGTAAATGAAGAGGAATTATCTCAGTAATGGCCACCTATTAAAAAAAAAGATGTATAGTTTCCACCTGTTATTTTAATGGAGACAAATTATTTGATAATGTAACACAGTATTAGCAGCTTCAGCAACCCAAAAAGTAAATAACACACAATTGCTACCCATTACTCTAATAGCCTTAGAACTCAAAGAAGGAGTAAAACATGATTAAGTGCTAATGATTAAGACTTTTTCCTAAGAATCATCCTTTGGATTGGCAGGTTGATTCATAACTTTACTGGCCCAATATCAATTTCCTTATTAAAAAAAAATCTCTCTGAACAAAGTTTTCTAAGTGAGACAAGTGAATTTTGCCCCATTTTATGACCTTTCTTGCCACAGTTGTTAAATGAATCACTGCAGTTGTTAAGTTAGTAACAGTTGTTATTAAAAGTTATTAAAAGTTGTTAAGTTAGTTAAGTGAATCCGACTTCCCCTTTGACATTGCTTGTCAGGAGCTGATCACACGCAACCCTGGGACACTGCAACCGTCATAAATATGAGTCAGTTCCCAAGTGTCTGAATTTTGATTACGTGACTATAGGTGCGCTGTAGTGGTCATAAGTGTGAAAAATGGCCATGTCACTTTTTTCAGTGCCGTTGTAACTTTGACTGGTCACTAAACGAACTGTTGTATGTCGAGCACCACCTGTATACATACACAACAACTTCAGGAAAAAATGGAATTAAGAGATTTATTTATTCTGTGATTAAGAAGAGAGGCCACTACTGGTTAGAGGAGGAGGAAAAACCCTGATATTTTCTTACCTGTTAAGTGGAAGAAAGTGTCAAGAAGATGCTGATGTTTTCTAGGGATTGTGGTTCTATTGTACCTGAGAGAAAGAAATGGTGATTCATACAGTTTTTCAGGGAACCTCAGAGAGTTACTTGTCACTCCATAGCTCACTCGCACTATAAAAAAAATACAATCTGTCAACACAGTCCTACAGTAAATTTCCATAAAAGATTCTAAGCTCAGAGAAAGCTTAGAGAGGTAGTGGAACACAGTTTTTGCAATGCTATTATTATTATTATTATTATTATTATTATTGTTGTTGTTGTTGTTGTTGTTGTTGTTGTTATTGTTATTATCATCATCATCATTATCATTATTTCTCCTATTCCTTCTCACATCAAGATCTCTTCCACTAATGGTGAATGTGGCATTAAACATTTCTTGTTGCAGCTAGACTCTGGAGATTATTATGTTTTGCCATATTTCTGTGTATTCAACCAAAGAGTTTGTATAAGAAGAGATAGTAGGAGTGCTGCACGTACAGATCTGGCTGGCTGTTTTTCACTGTGCAATACTTGGAAAGTAAGTGTTGAAAGTAACTATTCAATTAGCTGTCAGCTTTAGAAGCCATTTTTCTTATAAGCTCCCACACTGCCACATTTTTGTGCCTGGGAAATTGGGAGGGGGGATTTTAAAGGGAGGTGAAAGTTTAAACATAACAACATTCTTCTTCTGAGTCAAGGCTGTGCCATCCTGCACCTGGGATAGGAGGAATGTCTCCAGTTGGGACGACCGGTGATTGGACCATGTGACGGACTGATGGGTGCAGGGGATGGGTTTTGGATTTTCAGCTACAAAGGGAAAACCCAGAACTTTCGGATTTGGGTTTTCCCAGATGTGCCAATATGATTTCGCTAAATAAATTGTTACTTGGATCAACTTTGTCTCTGAGTGCTGAATGGAAATGGGGACGTTTCTTTGGAATACTGACATCAGCATTAAAATAAAACTGGCCAATCCTTGGTTACATTTAGAAAAGCAGGTGGAGAAAGGAAAAGGCCTGATGAGAGAAGTGGGTTTGAGAGATCCAGAAAGGCAGAAATTGGGGTCTAATTCAGGTAGTCCTCAACTTACAACAGTTTGCTTAGAGACTGAAATTACAATGGCACTGAAAATAGTGATTTATGATCATTTTTCACACTTATGACCTTGCAGCACCCCCAAGATCATGTGAATAAAATTCAGAGGCTTAAGATATGTCTCTTCAATACAACATATAATGATTTTATATATTTTTTAAAATTCAGATGCTTAGCAACTGATTCGTATTTATGATGGGTTGCAGTGTCCTGGGGGTGGTCAGGTGATCATTTTTGTGACCTTCTGACAAGCAAAATCAATGGGGAAGCCACATTCACTTCAACAACTGTGTTATTAATTTAACAATTGCAGTGATTCGTTTAACAACGGTGACAATATAGGTCATAAAATGAGGCAAAAATCTATCTCACTTAGCAACAGAAGTGTTTGGGGTATATTGTGGTTGTAAATTGAGGACTACCTGTACCAAATAAAGACATGTGAAAACAATGAAACATAATGAACAAAAGATCCTAATCAAGCTGTGGAAAAAGAGCCAAAAAGCGTGTTTTTCAGGATAGTATAGTAGAAACTTGTAAAATCAGACAGGAAAATAGGTAATAGGTATGCGTTTTTCATGATGGTGGTAATTTATTCATCTGGAATTTAGCCTTTACACCGATGGGTACTCACGCTGTCCAAACTATCCCAAACCTCAAAGGTGGCGAGGGGAAACAAAACTCCTGGCAAAGTTGTCAAGAAAAAATGGACACTCTGAAAGTCAAAACAGCAAGGCCATACAGTGACAGTAGCTTCTATAAAACAGATGCAATTCGCAAATAAGCAACTTTTTTATGTATCTTTTCTTATGTTCCAGTTGTTGTTTGGTCTAAATGACAATGAAGCCAACAACTTTGGTCTGAAACTAGTGTTTCAGAAGCTCAGCAACTTTAAGATATGTGGACTTCAATTCCCAGAATTCCCAAGCCAGCATGCTGAATTCTGGGAACTGAAGTCCACATAGTATAAAGATGCTAGGGTTAAAAAACAATGCTCTAAACTCTAGAAAATGCTTTTTTGTGATCCTTTCTAATTGTGTATCCAATTGTGTGTCCTCTCACATTGATTAAATGCCACATTAATCAATATAATGGGATTAATTAGCTATGTATGTACAATATGTATAATTATTTAAATAAAAAGAGAAGAAATGTTGATAATATTGAAAGATACAACTCGAGTTGAGAAAATTGATGGCTGGTGAAATGAATATCTGAGAACAATGGGATCCTTGTCCCCATTTATGTCTGGTCCACCTAAAACAAATCATTTTCACAAAATAAACTTATGCTAGGGGATCTTCTTCATTATAAAATAATATGGAATAACAAAGCTATAAGCTTGTACGCTTGTCCACAAAATCTTAGAGCTGCAATTGTCTGACTTGCCATTATTCGGAAAGGCAGATCTAATAATGAGATGGAGCAGTATTATTTTTTTTCCCCTTTGGTGCACGAAGCATATACTTTGATTCAGAAATGGGGACGGCATGAAAGACAGCATTTTTTCTCCTAACAATGTCAGGCCTTGAAAGGTTTTAGAATTTATCATGAATTGCTTATAATTTGCACATTTATGTTACCTTGAGTTAGGACAATGACATATGGACATTGATTGTGAAGTTACAAATGATGCTGGGTTATGGCTTCGAAGAGGCTGTTTTCATTTCACACACACACCCCTTTTTTTAAAGGAGAATTCTTTTTGCTCTGATTAAAAAATAAAGTGACTGAAATGCACGCTTAGATTGAATTGTGGAAATCTTACATAATTTTCCACGGGACTGATACAAGCCATACAGAAATCCAATTAAATTTCTCTTAGAAGCACATTCAGAGAAGCTTATAAAGTGGGTTTGTGCTAGATGGAATATCTGAGAGATGAACAGCATACAGAGCCTTCCAGTTGTGTGTCCCATATGACATGTTAGAGATATTTATTTATCAATTGTTCAAAACAAACAAACATACGAACTTACGTACACAGAGGCAACTACCTATCCAAAAATTATATCAGCTTTCCTATATTAAGGCAGCACAAATCCAGAATATTTTATTTATTTATTTATTTTATTAGATTTATACCACAAGTGTATACCACAAGTGGCAGCAAATACAGTTTTTTGTACCTGTTTGCTACTATATTGTTTTGCAGTCCAGAACTTTGTACCTTTGTCTTACATTGTAGCTTTGTCTTGCTGCTTAACTGCTCCTGATGTTCAATTGAGTAATATTTGAATACAATATCCTTAACTATGCTTTTTTCTTGAGCTCTAAGGATTAGAATGTCATTTGAAGAGCTTCCAATATTATTTGGAATATTACTTTAGTTGATGTCTTGTTTTATGTCCTTCTGGAAGTTTGCAGAATGTTGCATAATATTCAGATTACAGTGACTACTATGCACTGAAGAAGAAGGGACGGGAAAGTCTCTGGTTTTTCACAGAATAATGTATTCTGGTGAAACTTTGTTAGTTAACTTAATTAATTTTATCAATTAAATCAAACTAAATCAATTCCACTTCTGACAAATAATAAGCACCTCTGCACTTCTTACAATATTCTTAAGCAGGCAGGGTAAATTTATGTATATAAATTGCTAGAACTTTTGCCTTCACTAAGATTTCAACGCTTGTCATAGCTTCTTTTTAGAAAAAGTTCAACACTGATAGGGTCTGTAGATCAGGGCTTCTCAAACTTGGCAACTTTAAGATGTGTGGACTTCAACTCCTAGAATTTCACAGCTAGCCAAAAATTGGGAACCCTTGCTCTAGAGTCTAGACAGTGAATTGAGATGAAGAAGTGTCATTTCCTCAAATTGTCCCTTTTGCTAATTCTAGATCCTTGTTGAATTATTGGCTATAATTATTTAATGCGGTATGTGGGCCACTCAATGTTCAGCTAAAGACAGATGAAGAAGAATTAATTTTACTAAGGTGGCCATTTCCTAGCTTGTATGGTGACAGCTGATCTCATGTCTTTCCTTATTAACTTTCCTAATGTTTGCCATTTTATCATTTGATTATGCAGTTTATCTCTTACAGACCTTTTCACTGATTCCTTGGGAAACCCATGTGTTCCAAATAAAGACTATTTATTCTTTACTTGGGGAGAGAATAATCAGCAATGGCAGACTGTATATTGTTTTTATCAACAATCCTTCTTCCCTCCTTTACCGAGGTGTTCTCGTCCTTCCCCGTCCCTGAACATTTGTTATCCTGTAATCCACTTTCTTCCCCAGAGTTTGTCTTTTGTGGTTGATATTTAGGGGAGATAAAATGTGTTCTGCCCACACCAACAGAATTGGATATCGGTGATGTTTTCAGAGTGAGAATTGGAAGGATCTGGAAAATATAGGATGTCCTCTGGAATCTTTCTGTGATTTGGGCTGTTTAAAGTCTCAGTGTATATAAACAAAAGCATAATGACTGAATGTGCAGCAATAGTTGGAATTTCAACTATGGACAGATGGAAGTGGTTGTGTGTGATTCAGCCATTCAATGTTACCCTTGGAAATTGGATAAGTGAATAGAAAAGTCCAAGTTCAGGCAGTTGGCTTCATTAGACCTTCTTATTATAGGGCTAAAAATGGGATTTCCTTCTATTTCCCTCCAAATATTTGTTTTATTTTAAGGTGGTGGTGGTTATGGAACAGTGAGGGGCCTAGTGGAGAGTTGGTTCTTTTGGCGTTTCACCAGATTACTATAATAATCTATATTTGTGATTGGTTGGTGTTTATGGGCACGCAAAACCTGTCCTCAAAAATACTCTAAACTCAGAATGAAGTTGATTTTGTGCTTATCTATGCATTTCTATGCATATCAGAATTCTCTTACATTCTCAGAAGAAAGCTGCATTGAATTATAGGATTCCTTACTAATAAATAGAGAAGAACTGCACTCTGTGGGCAACATTCAAAATAATTATTTGAAATGACTTCGAGGAAGCCCAACTATAGTTTCATTTGCTGAAACCTGTCCTTGATATCGTTGTTCCTACTCTTTCTACTTGACTTTTAAAACTGGGTAAAACTGTGATTATGTTTCATTTTTTAAATCATGGGTTTAGAATGGTTGTGTGCTTATTTATTTTTACCATTCCTGTTGCTGTTTTAATTGTTGTAAACCATCCAGAATCAGACTTGTGAGCTGAGTGACTATACAGATTTAATAAATAAGCAAATAAATTCTTGTTAGAGAAATTAGACAGGAAATATAGCAAGAGAGCAATGGTGCGAGGGGCTTATGGAAGTAGCTTTTAGCCCCACCAAAATGCAGATGGGAAAGTAAATAATGCTTTTGGACATCTCTCTTTTTCTCTTGCCTTTTTGTTTAAATTGATGTAATTATGTCTTGGATTTATAGACTGGTTCAATCAAAGGTGACTCTAAGCTGTCATTCCCCCCCCCCCCAGGATTTGT
>JANHGC010009708.1:18236-28851 GCA_027560395.1 Boaedon fuliginosus | reverse complement strand
AATCTCTTTATAGCATCTATTATTTTCTATTTAAAATTTTTAAGCAGCTATTTCTGTAATTTTAGCCTTCAATTAATCTCTATAAAAGAGAAGTCAGGGGAAGGATGTATATTTGTATGTGCTCTATACAAAACTACACTCCTCTACCAATCTCCTCCAAAATTGGCACATACATACCTTTCCATAGTAAGATCAGCACTGGGGGGGTCATGAATGGGTTTGGAGGGCCTTTGCCCCCCAAAAAGGATGCCAAAGTGGACAAAACCCCAACACACCACCAAACCTGTACTGTGCATGTGCCACCCATGGTGCAGCACAGGCAAAGCAGCATGGAGTGAGCAGTGGTCAGTTTGCTGGGCCAGCAAGGAGCCGCCTTAAGTCACAATGCCACTTATGCCGCTGCTGGCCAGCCTCCCTTGGCAGATAAGGGGGAGGAGAGTGGTAGGGAGGGGGCATCTGAAGCCCCGCAGACATCCTGCCCCAGCAGTGCACCAGCACAGGAGAGCTGCAGACCCTCACCCTGTGGATCTCGGAGGGGCTCAGCTGTTCTCCGCCACCCTTCCTCTTGGAAGAGCCTTTGGGGGCTTTTTGGGCCCCTCCATGCACCAAAAGAAGGCATCCTCGCCTTCCCCAAAGGCCACAAGCCAAGAGTAGGCCACTGTGAAGGCAAGTGCCACTCCCATGGAGGAGAGCTCTGATAGCCAGGACATTGCCCTCTACGCCAGGCCGCTGCTGCTGCTGCTGGCCGCCATGCCCTGCCCAGGTGTGGAGCAGCAAGGAATGGGCAGCAGGAGCCCCATGGCCATCCTGGCCCAGGCAGTGCCATGGTGGAGAGGGTGAGGGTCTCGCTCTTGGAGCTCTTCCCTGCAGAAGTAGGGGTCGCCTCTGCCCCAGCCCACCTGTGGCTGCGGAGGAGCTTTGGGGAAGGTGAGGACGCCTTCTCTCAGGTACAAAAAAAAACAGTGGAGGAGGAGGGGGAAGAAGATGATGAACAGGACGAGAAGGGGGAAGAAGATGAAGGCAAGGAAAAGGAGGAGGAGGAGAAGAGGAGGGGGAAACAACACAAGGAGGAAGAGGACAAGGGGCAAGAAGATGAGCATTCACACATACATAAATACCTGGGCAAAGCCAGGTAATAAGCTAGTATCTACTAATTCCTAAGTCAGTTGAGTTCCCTATGGGATGTGAGATCAGTAAGAGGTTGATAAAAAAGCAAAATCTTTGTAAAGAAAAGTACTAGTAAAAATGAAAGCTTCTGTTGCTATGAGAACAGCTAATGTTTTTTTCCTATTCTACAGTTCTCGATTGATAGACAATTTCATAGCAGCTTTTTAAAGTCAGTTATTTTTTGGAAAAAGTCCCTTATATCATACTTGCTTGTTTAAAACTTCAGAGGTAAAGCAGGTAGGAAAGTAAAGATTTTTCAAACTACTCTGAAAAGCTCCCTTTGCAATTTATAAACTGATTATTTTGTTGAAAACAAGATACAAACTAAATGCAGAGAAACCCTCCTGATTCCAGAATGTTTGGCAAAAAAATTGAACCAAATATACTATGATGATCATCAAGGTCTATTTTGTTTTTGTTTATCTTTTCTTTAAAGTCTTTTGTTGGCATAGCGGTAAACACACTATATTTCATCTGCTTAGATCAGGGGTGTCAAACTTGCATCATCACAGCATTGTCACGTGACATATCGTGACTTTTTCCCCCTTCACTAAACTGGGCATGGGCATGGCCTGCACATGACACATCCAGACCACAGACCACAGGTTTGACAGCCCTGGCTTAGATGCAGATGGAACACTTTTGACAAAAGAAAATTTAACCAACAATAAAGATTGAAGTTCATTTTAGGCAGGTAGGAACATTGTTTCAAAGAGTTTCAACAAGTTTCATAGTTTTCTTTCTCTCTACATTTAAGTTTAGTAGTATAGGAGTATCTCAAAGGCCAGAATGGAATTTTATTAAATACTTATTTAAAAATGCAAACCTTACCCATGCTCACTACTTTAAAGCAGCAAACACTGTATAAATTAGAATAATAATAAGCCATTGAATGAACAAATCCTTGAACAGGGATTCTGAAGCAGAACTAACAACCACCTAAGGCTGATGATTGGCGATATGGATATGTTAGCACAGAATGAAGTAGAGGCATGCATATCAACGTTTGGCTAATTTCAAAAGCTGTTTGCAACCAAGCAGTTCACACATCTGATTGTGAACTGATACTCTATTCCTGCCCTTGTCGCGTGCTCAGAAATGCAGAAAGAGACAAAGAGAAAAGGGAAAATATCTTGTATAGCTTTTTATTCTGGGCCTGCCCATCAGTGAATTTGGTCTTACTCTACACAAAATGTCACCCAGTCACCCAAAAATACACTAATCTGAAAGGTAATCTGGAAAAAAAAAACCACCCTGAAATGACCTTAACAACTCATAAATGTTTTTTGTTAAAGACTGTGTTTAAGACTTCCAAAATCATGATATCTGATACTGTCTTTAAAGGGTTCTAAGAAAGCACAGTAGGTGCACAATATAATGGCTTGTTAATTGATGCTAGCCTTCAGGAACATCTTACACCTGTGCTGCAGACTCTGCACTGGTTGCCAATTGGTTTTCAAGTGGAATATATAATGTTGGTTTTAACCTGTAAAGTCTTATATATAGGTTGCTGAAGGACCCGCAGATGCCTTCTCCAACCAATTCAACCCCTCACCATGTCCTGGCAAGGTGAGAGGAATGATGATGGTCCCTCGCTTCTGAA
This sequence comes from Boaedon fuliginosus, assembly GCA_027560395.1. Lineage (NCBI taxonomy): Eukaryota > Metazoa > Chordata > Lepidosauria > Squamata > Lamprophiidae > Boaedon > Boaedon fuliginosus. The sequence continues at coordinate 26,081 of JANHGC010009708.1, read as the reverse complement.
AGATCAGGAGATGTTGTTTTTCTGTCATAATACTAGTGCATTGGGGAAGCCTTGCTCTGACTTCAATAGTCTTCTGGAAGATGCTTTAAAGCACCTTTTTTCCTGGAGGGGCTTTTTTAGTTTAATGGAATGATGCAATTCTATCAGGTCATTTGATGTTTTTGAATGTGTTGATTTCTGGTTTAGATTTTTGTTTTAATTGTATAATGTTGTATTTTAAATGTTGTTAGCCGCTTCGAGTTCCCCCTGACTGGGGAAGTGAAGTTGGGTATAAATCTAATAAAATAAAATAAAATAAATAAATAAATAAATGTTGCTTTGGCTGTTTTTAGAATGGAAGTTAACCCTAACCCTTACTTACTTTGATTGTGAGGAACGCTTGTGTTTTGTGACTGCAGTGGCATAGAAATTTCACAACTTCTGTTTAAAGTCCATTTACTTATACAATATTTTTATTTACCTTTTTTAAATTAATAAACAAAACAACAGCAATCCAAATAGTTAAAAACAATCCCAATAACAATCAAGATGCATGTAACAGAGGTCCAAAAACATCTTTTATAGACAAACAGCAAATAGCTAATGGAACTTACCTAATCATCCACTCCCAATATTTAGGGAAAGCTGGGTCTTTCAAGCATTGTAGGTAAGCAGCAGGGTCAGGGCCATCCAAATCTTGGAAGCTTGTGGTATAGATACTGTAACACAAATATGATGCCATGACAGAAAGGGCAGTAGGATGGGGTGGGAGGGGAGGGGCCAGGCAGGAGTGGGATTTGGGGGTTCTCTGAACTGGGCAGGCTCTTAGCAAGGGGTTCTCCCAAACCCCTGTGAACCCCCAGCAGCCCACCCCTGAGAAAGACCTTGGGCAAAGAGATGTTGTCTAAGGAAAGACTGATTAGATAAGACAGGGTACATCCTGTAGCTGCATAAGAGGTGGAAAAGCAGGCTCAGAAGGAATCCTCCATAATTCTCATCCTGTAAAAGAAATAGTGAGATATTTGTGCTTTCAGATTTGCAGAATTCTATTAATGAAGCCTTGCAATAAAGTAAAAGTAGTTAATCTGGTCTATTTCCCATCTGGTACACCTTCGGTAGGTTGACAGACCCTGAGGATCCCCACTCTGTCAGCATTGGGACAAGCAGAAAAAATCACAAATAGAGTCCCACAAAGCTGACCTTGTGACAGGTATCGATGACAGTACCTTGAATTGTGCCAGTAATTCACGAGGGGGCAGTGAAGCCCACAGAGCATTGATGCGACACAGGCATACTTTGAGTGCATCATTGTAGGAAGGTGACTATGAGTAGAGTATAGACATGGGTGCAATTTGTTCACCAGGTAGATTTGTACAAATAAAATTATTAGTATTAGTTTTGAACACACTTTGTTGAACAAACTCAGAATGATCTCTATTATATCGGCTTTGTCTGTCCACTAAAAGGTATGATAGAATTATGAATCCACTGCAATGCAAGCCTGCCCCTTGGAACATGATACAACATCGACACATATTGATGTTTATGGCTTGCAATGTGATGGTCCATGTTGCCAATGTGAGCTCTACCCTTGAGGATGCTGTTGTCTTAAAGTTTTGATTTGATGAAAAACCATAGACTAATTTCTAGGCCAATCCCAGAAGCCAGCTTTCCTAGAGAGTTATAAATGTAGATACTGCATTAACAAAGTAGAAATTAAGTTCAAGATTTGCAAACTATCTGATAAACTCCATAATTCTTTTCCTTTACCAAAATCTGCTTCATTTATTCTATTTCAAAGCATTTTTTTAAAGAAAGGATTTAATGGCTTTAATAGCAATAATTTCAGAATCATAGCAACAACTGGTTAGTCAAAGTATTATTTTGTTTAAATTGCATTTTATGAGGATCTAAGCAAAATCAAAAGTAATTAGGGTTTTGGTTAATAGGCTTTTACCAGCATTATTTTGCAAGTAAATTAGGTCTTCCATGAAAATGTACATAAATCATTGTTATTCGGGGAGGGGAGAAATGCTCTGATTTCACATGATAAGTGATAGTAGCTAACCAATCTTAGTTGATCTAGAAAATTAGTCAGAGTTGGTCAGAATTGATACTTGGAGGGGGAATCATATAAAAAGTCCAGGGCTGTGGAATAAAATGGGAAAACAAAGTAAAATTAAAAAAAAACATATTGGAAGAAAGCAATGGTAAACTATTTCTGCACTATCACACACACACACACACACACACACACACACACACACAAGCTGGTTGTAATGAAGGCACTTATTCTATTTGATTTGGGAAGGGTGTTATGAAGCCTTAGAGCACATTTTTAAGCCAACCCAAAACATCTGAAAAAAGATTTCCAAACATGTTTTTTGGTGGCATCAGCTCATTGTATCATACCAGCATAGTACCAACAATCTGTTGCTAAGATGTGAAGGTTTCCATAGCAATAAGTAAACCACTTAGCTATTCTGCCAAACAGAATTTTCTCTTTCTCTATCAACTTTTCCTTTTTTCTTTTTTGCTCATTCTCTTGCATTCTGTCTCTCCTTTTAGATATGCATACACACACAAAAAAACACCCCCCACACACACACCCATTAGTGTTATTAGATGATGAAGAACCAAAAACACAACATAGCTGATTACAACCTCTAGTTTGTTGACTAGGACACATCTGCAAATCCAATTACTGTAGTGAAAGTTCTGATTAGTGGGTTATAAAATAGGGATTTAATTCATCCCTGGGAATAATATGCGGTTGTTTGATATGGAGTCTGACTTCCAATAGAGATTGGGTTGATTATATATATTATGCTTGCCAAATAGCAACAGCCACAGTCTTTAAAATCAGAAAGCACATCTAGTTTTTCTGCAATGAAAATAGGTTGCTGGGAAACCCTGATGTTCTCTTATTGCTCTCGGTGCTTTGTTGTCCCTGGACAGCTTCAGGATGTCCTCTCACTTCTTGCAGCATGTCCTGTGAACAAATGCAAAGCCAGCGTGATTACTGCCTGTTGGCTTTGACATTGCAATTACAGTATTGTGAACAGAGCCGTGCAAAACGTATGGAAGGTGATTGCCCTTGTATCTCCTGCCTTGCACTCATCTGCACCTCATAAGATTGTGATACAATCTGCAAAAAAGAAAGCTTCAGACCTTGCTTACAATTGCACTGGCCGATCTCCAGATTAGTAATCCAAGTGAGCAGCAGTCCTGTCTTGAGTGAAAGCTAAAACAGTCTGGCAATTCAGTCACGTGCTTTGGGAATATGAGGCTCTCTATTTGTTCATTTCAGTGATTTCCATAGAAGAGGAACCGATGATAGTCTTCCATCCAATGCTATTTCTTTTGGCTGGCAACAACTCTTCAGCTCTGATTCTTTTTCAGGCTATCTACTCCTTTTCATCCAAAGTACCTGAACTTGAATCTGCTTGCAATCTAGAAATAGAACTAAAATAAGCAGCACACGATGTCGGTGCACACTTGCACTGAGGTTCATATGATGGATCACCCTCTTTAAATCCTTTGTTCCGATTCATGAAAGACTGAGTCACAGCAGCGAAAAGTGCAAAAGACAAGTAGGTTTATTAATACTCTAGAATTGCCATTCTATTTTCTAGCACCTTCAAACCATATTGAAGGACCAAATATAAACTTTGTAGCAACACCCAAGCCACAAATAAGTTTCACATCTAAAAATTCTGCTTATCATGCAACAGCTGAAGCCAGAATATTTTTTTAACCAAATAAAAGGTATTTGTTTATTTAACAGCATTCCCCATAATACAGAAATTTTGTAATTTATTTTGACCAAATTTACTTTGAAGAGAGTCTGAGTTTTGACGTAAAATGATTGATATTTAAAATAGGATGATTTTCTCAGATTTTCTGACAATGTGATAAGAGATGGAAGCAAGATATTTTCCTCCTACTTTTGAGAAAAGGGGCTCACCTTGAATTCAGATCAAGTAAAGATGGCATTATCAGGTACAAACATTGAAGGGCTTCCAAAAGAGGTGAGAACCGAATTCAAATATCCCCCCTCAATTGTCCTGAAACATTCAGTATTTTCCAAATATTGCTCAGCAGTATAGTAGCTTAAACATGCAAGGTATAGTAGAAAAATGTATCATAATGCTTATGTGAGACAATAACATATAATAATAATATAGTTGAAAAAAGTGTTAGACAAAATGTGTAAGCCTTGAAATTGTGCACAGGTTTTAATGTGACCTTTAAAAAAAACCAGGGAAATGACCAGATTTGCAAAACTGGAGCTTGGAAGAACAGAAATGGATTTGCTGGTATTGTAGCTAGTTTTTGAAGTTCATAAGCAGCTCCCAGGTGCGAGTCAGTGATAACAAGTAAAAGAGATAAGGCTGGCTAGAAAGAAAATCATGTCTAAACTGTAGCAGTGCTTTTAACAATAACTTCATCTGCATAGATCATGAAGTGGAAGGTATCACTGCATGAAGATGAGCATTAGCACACACACAAACTTGAAGATCAATCTACTGTTCAGGACACTAACATGGAGGGCCACAACTAAGAAGGCGCAGAAATGGGAAAAGGCTCACAGTAATGGGAAAAAGATATGTGGCTCTCTATTAGGAATTGCTGTTACTCTTTTGGCGCAGTGATAGATTTATTTCTACCAATGCTAAACCTATCTGTCTCTCCTGATCAGCTGTACACAGAATTGGAAAACAACTCTCAGGACCCGGCAAAATAACCTGTGGATTATGGATCATGGGCAGGAGTAATGGTGTCTTCATCCATGAACTTCTTTCAGTGAAACTATATTTGATATACTAGTATTATGAGGAAATTTGGAAAATGTTTATCCTGAAAAAGGAAGGCAGAGAGATAGCAGTGATTTGGAAAAACGGCAAAGAAATATTCAAGAAGGTAGGAGTACAAGTCATGGTAGTAAAATGTAATTAAACAGTGGAAGAAGATTGGAAAAAAATGGAAGTTGTTATATAGTCCTACATATATTCATAACTACCTTGCTACTTTCTTTCAGGCCTGGTTAAGGAAGGGGGTAAGAAGTAGTAATCCCAAGAAATTGAAGCCCTGAACCATTTTCCCATGTCCATTTCTCTTAAGATCCACTTTTGATACAACCAGGAAATTTTGATCTTGGATTACTACCATACTCTTTTAAATTTAGCTTCACTATTCCATTATGTGTACTTATGAATACATTTACAATATGCTTAAGGCATGTATTCAGGCCCAGAATAAGTAGGTTTTTCGAAGCAGATATTCACCAAATAGTCTCGTTCACTTTTGGCTCTCCAAATGGCCCAATCAGTATTTCCACCCATTCATCCATGTTTCCTAACAGAATAAATATTTTCCCTAGATTACATTCATTCAGGGAGTTCTGGATTATTCCCCCCAAAATAATTTCTGGCTAGAGAGGCAAGGGGGAGATGTTTGTTATCACTAACATTACATGTTATTGGAGTGTAACATTTAATTATTATCAAACTATGGATTCTTATTTTCATGCACACCCAGAACTACCTAAATGACACCAATTCATAGTTTCTTACAAACATTTTAACCCTTTCATTCATAATAACTCTATACATTCAATTCCCTGCATGTATTCATTAACTGCACTCCATAAGATCATACATCTTCACTCAGTGAAACACACCAATTTTTCTTGCATTTGTTCATTCATACTTTTTACCATTTCCAAATCTTCCACATGCCAGACATCACCAGATGGCCCCATAAATACTGGCTACTGCTGCTCATCATGGCTTTGGTCAATGAAGGCTTTCACATAATGCATTTATGAGGGCATCAGCTTTGGTCATCCCCATGCCACATGCAGCATTTTGTGCTAACAGTAACGATATGACCATCCAATTTTGGCCCATTTGGACAGCATACCACAAGTACAACCAAATTTCATTTACATTCCAAGCATATTTATGCTGTTCTATGACAGCTAGGATTTCTAATGCAGAAGCTACTTTGCAAGCCAATATGCTGTTGCTTATATTCCACCAGTTCAGAAACATATGTAATATGCTGACACACACCCAGGATAACTCAGTCATCTATTTTTGTTGGAGATATCCTATTATCATCCTGCAGCATGGATTGTGCATGAGTCGGGGAATTGGGCTATTCATAAGGGAGCAACTTGCATTGTAAAAAGTGCAGTTTCCAAGGCTACAGGAACTCTGTCCATCTTTCTCACTGGCCAGTCTCTGATTCACTTGGTAAACCAGCTATTTTCAGTGAACAATGAGATAGGAGACGAATGATACATATAACATGGTTGTGTGTATGGTTGACCTTGTATGTTTTCTGCATGTGTGTCTAATGCCCCCCAATGGTTTGGGCACCAAGGACCAGTTCCATGGAAAAAGGTTTTTCACAGACCAGAGCGGGTGTGGTTTTGTGTGCTACTTGCATCCTGAGGAATGGGGCTTCGCTTGTTTGCACAGCCCAATTTCTGACATTCCACGGGGAATGAGGATCAGTACAGTCACAAATTCCACTTGTATGTAGCTCTCAAAGAACTGATATCATTATTATTAGATAGTCAAAGTCCTTCAGCTTCTACAAATACTGCTATATTGAGGGTTGAGGGGTCAGATCTTGCAGTATGTGGCATGCTTTAAATGCTTGTGTTCAACAGTAAATGCAGTGATATTGATTTGTGGTTGAGTTTCTGGTTTTACATTTTATTTATTTATTTACTTATTTTATTGTTTACATTTCTATGCCACCCAACTCCCGAAGGACTCTGGGCGGTTTACAACAGATAGCAGATAGCAATACAACAGATAGCAATAGCACATTTTTACAGTTTTACAGTTACAGTTTTACAGTTTACAACAGATAGCAATAGCACATTTTTACAGAATCAGCATATTGCCCCCAACATTTGTGGGTTCTCATTTTACCTTATCTTGGAAGGATGGAAGGCTCAGTCAACCTTGAGCCTGGTGAGATTTGAATTTGCAGACAGCTGCAGATAAGTACAGCACTAAGTACTGTGCTCTATTTACTGCCCCACCGAGGCTCTTATAGAAAGACGTATTTTTCTCATGGTGCAGAAAACAGGGGCGGGGAGAAATGAATGCAGACCATTACATTTTCAGAACTAATTACAGTTCTATTGATTTCTGTTATAAATCTGATTAAATTTTAATCCAATTCATGTAAAAAGCTATATGCCTTTGCTTGCCTTTGTCCAATTCTATAGTGTGGATGGATAAAGCCTAAAATATGCAGTCAGATTTATTGCTAATTGAAAAAAAAAGTTACATTTAAGTAAGGTTGGTAGAAGCATGTTTTCCATGAAGCATGTATGAAGAACAGTTACAGGCAAGTGAAGGAGGACCTCTTGTGGGAGGCCTGTAGAATCTCAGGTCGCTTTTAACATTTCTGGACAATACATTCCATAAGGCACACAATTATCTTTGCTGCTACTGGTCTCATCTTAAGTTAATTTTGGAATCTACCTCAGGGTCTCCAGAGAAAAGGGACAAAATGATTTCTATAAAGCATTATCTGTCTAGTTTATTCACAAAAATGCAGAATACTGTATGAGGCTCAGAAGTGTGAGGTTAAAATCCAATGGTCTAGAGTATTTTACATTTGAGGAAAAACAAATTGTACTTTGTTAATCCATATTTTTGATTTCAACACAGCTATTGTGAATTCTTAGAATTCATCACATACACATTCCTCTTTAATAAAAACTATTTTAAATGATACGGATTGATTCTTGACATATCCCTTTTTATTTATTTATTTATTTATTTATTTATTTATTTATTTATTTATATTTATACCCCGCCTCATTTCCCCTATCAA
>JANHGC010009708.1:0-12763 GCA_027560395.1 Boaedon fuliginosus | reverse complement strand
GAGTATAAACCGAGGGTGACTTTTTCAGCTTATTTTGGGTGCTGAAAAACTCGGTTTATACTCGAGTATATATGGTAGCTTTAATTTTTTTAAAACTACAGGGTTCTTTTATCACAATTATATTTATAAGGATGCTGCATTACTAGTAAGGGATGAACATGTTAAAATGCACACAAATTGATACAGAAGTTTTCAAATTATGCACTTTTAAATTCTAGTTATAAAATACCCATAACTTTTTTTGCTTTGAAGCATAATATAATAAAATATTAAACATAAATGAATCTTATGTGAGAAACATCTTTGTTAAATTTCAGACAGATGGCTTTTGTGCGAAAGGAAGCACTGATGGCTATATCTAATTATTTCCTTTCATAAATGGACTGGAGCTGACTGTTAGGAGAGAGAGAGAGAGAGAGAGAGAGAGAGCAATGCAAGTTATTAACTCACTCCCATTATTCAGAAAACAAATAAAAATAAAATAAATAAAATAAAAATAAATAAAAGCAGATAAGAGAGCCATAAAAAAGTGGCTGGGGTTTCTTTTAACAACTTCTAGGGAAGGGCAGTGCAAACAATCTGATAAAGAAATGGTCAAATTAAACAAAGTCACTCAAGTTCTTTCTACTTCCCACCGCCACAGCCCGCATCAAATTCTGTGATTGGGAAAACTTCAAGAAGTCTGATTAGAGAGATTGCTTGGATGTGATGTCAGCCCTGTCAATCATGGAATCCAACGCTTCTTCTCTCCACCAATGCAGGTTGGTCTTCTGCAGAGCTCTCAAACCATCATGGAAGGAAGAGTCCTGGGAGGATTTGAAACAGGAGATAGGGGAGAAAGAGCTCTCCAAACCGTAGGAAATTTTTTTGAAATCCACTCTCCTAGCTAGAGATAAGGCTCCCCTGAATTTGGGGATTGTAATGTGAAATAAATGTGAAGTTGGTTTAAATGCTAAGATTTGGTACAGAATATAGCCAAGACATGTATAAATCGAATGAATCAATAAACAAATCTTTTGTTCAGCACCGGGCAGGTTCAGACGAAGATCTCTCAGCCTCCTTCCAGCGTTGGCTATCTGCTTCAGACATAATCAGAAAACAGGGCTCACTGAGAATTACAAAGATTCGTGTTGGCCATTTACCCCCATGGACCTCTTCTCTTTGACTTCTGCACTTTTCAGCCTTGGGATGATCAACGTATGTCAAAGACTCAGAAGTTGTGCCAGAGATTGTAGCTGGGAAGGTGAACTATCAGGTCTTTGCTGAACGGGAGTTTGGTTCTTGAGGGATCCTTGGTGCTGTCTGAGCTTGATGGTTTTCTTGCAGACTTTTCATTACTCAAACTAGGTGACATCATCAGTGCTAAGATGATGCTACCTAGTTTAGATAATGAAATATCTGCAAGAAAGCATCCAAGCTCAGAGAGCATCAAAGACATTTCAATCCTGAGCTACAAATATTTTTTATTAGTTTGGTTCTATCCCAATCCATTTGTATGCTGTATGGTCCAGTCATTCCAGAACCACCCTTAGCTTATTCTCCTTTTCAAGGAGAAGCCACCCCGTAGAAGCCATATCATATTAAAGTTTTTCATCTTTTCTTGTGTAACTCTGGAACTTTCTTCTTTTCTGCCTAGAATTAAAATGGGAAAACATGTGGAAAAATTCAAAACAATTACAACATCAGCTCCCTAAATGAGGCAGGAAAATTATACAACAGAAGCTTAAACTGGAAACACATAATGCTTCTGCATCCAGTGATTGATTCAAAATCATTTAAGTCAATGCCATTAAGTCATTATGTAAAATCCATATCCTGGGTACTTTGAATGTAGCAATTTGCACTTTTCAATTTTTAAAATAAGTGAATGCTTTTCACTCAGATCCAGACTGTTCGCTGTCAATATGCAATAATTTGAAATACAATGAGATATTTGTGTTTCATTCCCTTCAATTTCCTTGCCTTCTTTCTTCTTAAAATGTTTAGACGGGCTTTCTATTGATTATCCAATAGTTCCAACCCACTGTCAGGATCTCATACACCCCCATGCCTTAGTATAGTTTCCTTCTCCTAGTTTTATAGTCAGTGATGTTAAATCAGGAAGAAAGGAAGGCAGTGGTCGTAACACCACATATTATTCAGCAAGACAGTAACAGGAAGAGAAAGAAAGGAAAGCAGGGGAGAGAAAGGATGGCAGAATACCATCTACTTCTGCCCTAAGTAAGTCCCAAGACTTGATAACAGATATTGACTATTTATCATCCTGTGATATTCCCTGGGTCTTCTGGTGGAAAGGCTGAAATAAGGGCATCTTTCATTTGCATCCCACTTAGTGCATCTTCCTTCCTCCTGTTCAGCTTTAGCGTGTTGGGCAAAGAATTGTGTAATGGCATCTTTAGTGGACTTGACATCTCCAGCCTTTCCCAGCCAAATCATAAATCCTTGAGATACAGAGCGAAAATTGGTTTCAATCCTGCAGTAAAAGTTTATTACTAAACAACTTAAATGAAAGAGATTCCTCACTTCAATTACAGCTTGCAGCAACTGATGCTGTGTTCATTATGATGGTTAGGATTTTCTTTACCTGCAGTGGCCAGGTAGGTGCTTCATGGAAATTTTCAGGAAATTGTTAGGATGCGGGAGGAGTTGTATATTCATATAAATAGAAGACTTCATGAAAAGGGGTATTTTTCTGTAATTTTCTGGACATTCTCTTATATATTAACATTGAGAAAGCCCTCTAATGGTGAAGTTTAGATAATTAAAGGAGGACGTTAAATGTTTTAAAAGAGGGAAAAGAGAATCCAGAGACCTGCAAAGTCAGCCTCACTAATACCTGGGAAGGCTGTAGAACAGATCATAAAAAGATAAATCTGTCAGGGCTTTGAAAATAGAGTCATCATTCATTACCAGGAAGCCGCAGAGTAACTTATCTCTATTTAATCAGATATGGGAATAGTATATCAGATTTTCATGAAGCATTTGACAAAGGTATCTCATGACATTCCGATTAGCAAATTATTAAAGCGTGGGACTACAGGTAGTCCTCACGTTATGGCCACAGTTGACCCAAAATTTATGTTACTAAGTGAGACATTTGTGAAGTGAGTTTGTCCCATTTGATGACTTTTTTTTTGCCACAGTTGTTAAGTGAGTCACTGCATTTGTTGAAGTAGTAACACAGTTGTTAAGTGAATCTGGTTTCCCTATTGATTTTGCTGGTCAGAAGGTCACCAAAGGGTATCACATGACCCTGGGGAAAAGCCAACTGTTGTAAATGTGAATCAGTTGTCAAGCAGCTGAATGTAAATCACGTGACCATGGGGATGCTGCAACGGTCAGGTGTCATGTCACTTTTTTCAGTACCATTGTAACTTCGTACAGTTACTAAGTGAACTGTTGTAAGTCGAGGACTACTGTACCTGTACATGGATGCACAGCTGACTTTAAATGTGTACTTCAGATGTGCTCATCAGTGGTAGTTTATTAAAGAAAAGGCAAGTATCAAATGAGGTTCCTCAAGGTTTAATCCTAGCCCTGTTCTTTTGAACATTTTTAACAATGACTAGGATGAAGTGGAAAGAGGGCTGATTGTATTTGTGAGTGACACAAAATGGATCAAATAGCTAAAATCATAGGGGACAAAAATAAAAACAAAGAGGTTGATGATCTAGACAGGCTATACAGATCAGCTGAAAGAAGTGAATTTTAAGAAAAATGCCAAGTTCCTCACTTAGGAAACAGAAATTAAATACATAGAATTGAAATGGGTGACACTTTTAGGAAGTAGTTAACTTCAAAGTGATTATGGGTATAATGTACCAAGGGGAAAAGACAAAATGTAAATTGCATTACCAAAAGTATAATTTTCAAAGCATGGCAAACCGTAATTCCTCTTTAGTCTGAGTTGTTCAGACATAACTCAAGTTGTCTGTCCAATACTTCTACTATACTTTAAGAAGAATTTGAAGGAACTGGAACAGATTCAGAGAAATCAATGTTCTGTGAAGAAAGATCAAAAAATAGTATATGCTTAGCCTTGAGAAGAGAAGATTGAAAGGTTATGATGGCCCTTTTCAAATATATGAAAAATGCCACTCAGAGAAGAAAAAAATCTCTATCTTTTCAAAAAGTAGATCACAAAACAATGAATTTTCAGATTCAAAATAAAATCATCAAAAATGTTCTAATCTGGATTTAGCATTGAACAAAGTATGACTATCAGGAATGAAGAAGAAAGTCTTAATGTTCTTTAAGCAGGAACATCAATGTTTTCAAAAGAAGAAAAATGTTTAGGGAAAAAGAGATTGAAGGAAGCCTATAAGGATGAAAATAAACAAAAATGGGCATGCCTTCTTCAAAAGCAACCTAGCAAGCATATTCAGTGGTTATAGGGTCCTAAATGAATTCTGTAAGAGATGAGGAGAAGAGGAAAAGATAGACCACCCTTCCAAAGTTTGTCATCTTCTAAATGAGAACTTCCATGGGTCTCAGCAATGGCTTTCCTGCCAAGATTTCTACTGGATGATGCAGCTGACTGATATAGTACCCTAAAAGGAGGCATAACGTGTTGGATGAAACACTGAAAAAGAGCACTCAAAAGGGAAGGCTTTTGCTTCTAGAGAAGCTTGACAAATGCTTGTCAAACTCTTGATAACAACTGTCAATTTCTAATCAACAAAGATTAAAAGCATAAGATGCTTGAATGTATCTATGGAGATTTTCAGTCATCCAGGTCATGGTTGTCCCAAAGGTGCGTTTTTCTCAAAAGGCAACTGGACATTGTTTTTTCAAAATCCAGTTGCCTCTGCTTGAAAATGGTGTCAGTATGGCTTGTAGCTGCCCTGGGTCATCTGTGTAATCTGTTTTTTAAGGATAAAAAAAAATAAAAATCAAATCAGTATGGCAACGTTTAGATTTGAAATCGGATGACATCCCTTAGATACAAATTAGGTGACTGTTGTGCTCTGCAATCCTATAGTTAAGATAGCTAATCCTATTGTAAAGTACAGAGATGCTGGTCAGAACATGCCATTAGGAGAAAAGATAGATGAAATATGTCGATGCAATAAATGAACTGGGCTTGTTTTGTGGCACTGCAGAAGCTCTGTTGATTGGATCCAAATTGAGGACTGCAACTCCTTGCTTTTCTTTATTATTCATCAGGCACATATCTGCCACTGTGGAGGATTTGAGAGAGAAAATGTACTGCTCCAGCCTTGCACTTAAAGTTTTCTCAGAACAATTACAGTTCACCTGTTCCCCTTTAAAATGGTGTAACTTTTTAAATAATGAGAGCCACAGCAGTCCAATAGTATTCCAAATCGCTTTCCAGCAGCTCAGACAGGTGTAACTTTCCCTCAGGGATAGCTCCAGAGCCCATTGAAGTTAACGAGATTGACTTCAGGAAGTTCAAATGAGGAATGCGATGTGAGGGAAATGAGCGGAGAGTACTAAAAGGCACATTAGATTTTAAAATCAGAAATTGGGAAGCTTTCCCATGCCTTAATCACTACTCTTTGCTTAAGTCCAGCCATTCCCATTACTTTCAGCTTTTCAGTGGAAATGAGCAATGATATGTTGCAAATTGATTTGCAGAGCAAGCCAACAAACCTCCACTGCAGTTTGATGCTGGGACATGTGCCCAGATAAATGTAGGCTAAAATCCTCACCTTCTGACTTGCAGCTGTGTATCACAGGCCATCAAATCGGAAGCCCAGTTGCTCTACTGATTTTTCATTGATGTAGGCTGGATGAAAACCGAAGCGTATCAGACTAAGCTGTAACTGCTCTTCGGCTCTTGCAGAAGTAACAACAACATGTCCCTTACTTGGGTTTCTTTCTCAGCCATGCCTGAAACCAGCCAGCAACTGGAGTACAAGGGATATCATCTGCTCTCTTGAATTTATTGTAACTTTTTTCCACGCTTTACTTTTTTTTCCTGGCTTTTTAAATATAAGCAGCAGAAAACCAACTGCTGGTTGTGAAGAGCTAGAAAGCTTGAACAAAATATGTTGATTCCAATCAATTCAGAAGAGGTCTGAATCAAAGGTGGGCCCCATCAAAGTTGCCTAGATGAAACTCTGAACTTTTCCAAAAAGTTCCATAATGATTTATCATTGAAGAATGATAAAGAAACCACAACATTCACATTTTTTCTTTCATATGAATATGTGGAGGGCTTCAAACTGTGTAGACAATAGGAAACTACATGGAATCTTTCTCTTTTCTTCCCCTTCTTGCCTTCAGCCGCAGGTAAGCCATCCTATTTTAAAAAAAGTTAGGGACATGTATAGGTGGTCCTTGATTTACAATCACAGTTGAGCCCAAATTTTCTATTGCTAAGTGAGAGATCTGTTAAGTATTTTGCCCTATTTTATGAACTTACTTTCCACAGTTGTTAAGTGAAACACTGCAGTTGTTAAGTGAATATGGCTTCCCCATTGACTTTAGAATAAAAGAGAATAACACAGTTGGAATGGATCTTGGAGGTCTTCAAGACCATCCCCCTGCAGAGGCAGGAAACCCTTTACCATTTCAGACAAATGGTTGTTCAATCTCTTCTTAAAAACTTCCAGTGTTAGGACATTCACAACTTCTGGAAGCAAGCTGTTCCATTGATGAATTGTTCTGTCAGGAAATTTCTCCTTAGTTCTAGTTTGCTTCTCTCCCATATACTCTCACTGAGAAGCAGTAATTAAGACATTATTACAGTTAAGATGTCATTGTGGTCCCCAGCAGAACTAATTAACACTTTTATATTCAGAGTGGTTTTGGTATGTAAAAACATTGCTTCTTGTCTTGCCCTCTGATGCTTTGGAGACTAGGCTGACCCCTCTACTTTGTGGCAGCCCCTGAGAGGCGGGGTATAAATATGAATAATAAATAATAAATAAATAAATATTGGAACACTGCTATCATGTCACCCCTAGTCCTTCTTTTCATTAAACTAGACATATCCAATTCCTATAACCATTCTTTATATGTTTTAGCCTCCAGTCCCTTAATCATCTTTGTTGCTCTTCTATGCACATCTTTTTTACATCGTGACAACTAAAACTGGATGCAGACTTTGGTTGCAGAGGGTCACAAAAGGTCATCACATGACCCCCAGGACATTACAACCATCATAAATAAGAATCAGTTGCCAAGCATCCAAATTTTGATCATGTGACTATGGGGATGCTGCAACGGTAGTAAATGTGAAAAAGTCATAAATCATTTTAGTGCCATTGTAACTTCAAACGTTACACTGTCTAAACCAATATTGCAAGGCGAGGTAATCTGTATTACATTTCCTTAGCCATCTTGGTTGTTATTGAAAAACTAAGCAAGGTGGGGATTGGTTAGTATTCAGAGGTTTGATTCCCAGGGAATCACAGAGCTGTAGATTAGACTTGCCTTGGAGAAGAAAATAGGAAATCCTTTGTCCCTAGTTGCTAAGAAAATTACACAGACAAGTCCATGTAACATGAGGAATCAAGCTCAATTCAAGGAAGACTTGACTTCAAATATTGTCAATAAAGCAAGTAAACACAACAGCACTCCTGGTCAGGATTTGACTGAATACAGGATTTAAACCCTGCCTAGTTTAAGAGCCTCATGTGTTAATCTGATGGTTGGAAGAAAGCTAATGGACTTGTATATGTATGTGTGTGCATTTCTGTGAGGGAAGTTCTTATAGTATCCTAAGAAAAATATAGGAGGGAGGGCTAGCTTGGTCAATGATGCTGATTCAATTTCTTTTCTGGCTGTCTTAAATGTTTCATGCTCATATTCTAGTACTGAAATATCTCACCAAGATGTCATAAGGAAAATATCTATTCAGATGTCCCTTTGGATGATCAGGCTGATTAAAATGTTTAAATCCATTAAAAATTTCAAAGGATTACAATTATGTATGTTATCTGACTGAAATTAAATGCTGCCTTGTGAATTAATGTGATATTAACAAAATTATTTCTGTGTTGCCTGAGTTATGATAGGTTATTTTCTCATAACTGTTATATCACCTGTTTCCAGGGATGAAAGTATATTTAATAGCATAAATGAGGGGTGGGTGGGTGGATAAACAGAGAGCCAGATATAAGTAAATCAACTTCTATAGGTGTAATGCCTAAATACATGTTGAAAGAATGAACTGAGAAGGGGACAGTTCTGTAAGGTTCCTATTCAGACAACTGATGGAAATGTCATAATTAAAGGGGTTATTTTAAAGATGGTTTCCTCTTATTTTTACAGACATCAAATTTAACATTTTTGTAGAAAAGTTTAACAATTCCTTGCAAATTGTATTTATCTATAACAAGCCATTTTATCTTTCAGGAATGCACTAACTCTCATGCGTGACTTCTATTGTGGTCAGAATTACCAAACTGATTCCATGAGAGTAAAACATAAGCAAGAGGAGCTTTCAGCCTAACTGCATTTAGTTACAAACCTAAAATGAAATGTCAATCCTTAGTATCCTCAATTTAAGAAAAAGGGATGTGGGGTGAGCGGGAAACAGATTTTTCTGGACAAAAGACATACTTGATTTTTAATGGCAAGCTGACAGGGCTAAGTCCAAAATTATCATCTATTTATTTCATAGACATTTAATTGGGATTAAATATAATAAATATGATTGCTAACTAATCAGATATTTGATATTTGTTTCATTCTGCCACCTTAAAAAAATACAACTTGGAAAGTTCCTTTAGAAGTCTCTGGGGGAACTTCCCTAAGTTTTTCTCAGCAACATTCAACGTACCAGGTTGTCCAATTGCAGGGACAATTATCGAGTTTGACTAGTTAGGAAAAATATTTTCTTTAGAGTGAATAATAAACTGGCCCATCACTGATACATGAATAATAAAACATGTATCAAAGGATGTGTGGTCTTTTCATGACACAATATTCTTTTTTTTTTTAGCCTATCTTGTATGATGTAAAGAAATATGCTGCAAAACACTAAAGAAATCCTATTTAAGATCTTAAAGCTCACAAGCAATTATTTTCAGCATTTATTCAAAAGACATTTGTATCTGATCAGTTTAAATCATGACCAAGAGCAAACTGATCTTCTCCTTGTAGGCTGCTGAGTAAAGAAGTTCCTATTTGCCATACAGACCACTCATGATCCCTACTACCCTTACTAAAGGAATCAGCATTTTCATTTTGACAGCATTCATATTTCATGTTGTTATCTGCAGAAAATGCATTTCAAATAAAAAGAGGGTCTCTTGTTATTCGTGCAGCTAACAGCTACAAATCAAACGTACGGAGTTAAGTGCACTTCAGGCACTTTATCATTAAAACTAATAAGCTTAAGAACATGAACTCTTGTGCTAAATCAAGACCCTTTTGCTGAACTAGGTTACAGCCCACTCAAAGTGTGCTTGAAATATGGTGGATGGTTCTGATAAAACACATCACACACTTGCAATCATTTGCAATTACTTGCAATTATAAATGCTTATTTCATTTTCCCCACTTTGCATTTGATTAGGGGATAATGAGAGTCATTTTTAAAAAAAATAAAAGAATACATATGAGCAATTTTTTTCTTCCATAATTGAAAGGAACTACAGTATGCCCTAGATTTTAGGTTGATATTCTGGTTACTTTACTCACCTGCATTTAATGTTAATTTGAAAGAAGTAGTCAGGAAAACGTTGTTGCAAAAGGAAGAGAAGGGATAGTCTCAGCGTGTAATTTTATCTTATTTAAAGAAAAGTAATGATTGAAAATGGAAATTAAATAATTAACATTTCATATCTGAAAACATTATAGTGATTAGAAGAGTCAAAATATGCAGATCACTGGGAAACATATACCTTTCAAAATAATGCAAATAGCAACAACCTTTTAATACAAAATTTCCTTTCCTTCAAGATCATCATTGTCAGTGTAGCCATAAGAATCACTACCCTGTCCAATTAGGCTCTGTTAATGTATACTGACTTCCATTGATTTAAGTGTGCCTGGCACTGAGATAACTATGTTAGTTCAGTCTAGCAAAAGAGAGCTTTATAGTACCTTAAAGGCTAATTTTTTACAATGTTAGTGCTAACCGATTATCAAAACATTTTCTACTGCAGCTTTTTATATCTCCTACCTGTTGCTTACGTAGATGCCACCAATTGTGAAATGCAAGGTAGACCATTGCCTCTGATTACTTTTTATATCTTTTTATCTGCAGTTTCTGCCACGGTTGCTGTTGGAGAATCTCTGCCTTTTTTTTCCCAGAAAGATTACCATTTACTCCATCTTAATTAATGTACCCTTTACCTTGGATGAATGTTGGTTGTGAGATTGTGTTTAGAAATGCTTTTAATTGTATACCATTGTGTTTTTATTGTTGTTAGCCGCCTCGAGTTCCCCTTGACGGGGGAAATGAGGCGGGGTGTAAATCTAAATAAATAATAAATCTTCACATATGTACTAGTTGACTTGGGCAACAGCAATATTCAGCAAGTTACTGTTGTTTTTGCCCTAGTTTTTTTATCTATGCAATAAGAACTCCAGGAATAGCACAACTGACTGTTCAAGAATCATTTGGAATTAAAAAAAGCCAATTAGAAATGTATATTCCCTCCACAATACTTGCTTTATTTTCCAGGATGCAAGCAGAAGTTAGAAGAGGTAAGATATGTTCCTACAGCAAACAGCATAACTTATAAACATTCACCAGTTTCAAGGAACTATCTGTCAGGCTCTGGGTCCTGTGAGGCAGTGGCTCCTTTAAGGCTGGGTGGAAATAAAAAGCCTCACCAGGACTCCACCCCTGACACTCTCCTCGCATCGATCAGTTCTACCTACGTGCAGTAAAAATAAACAAGGGTTCTCCGAAGGCTTTTGTTCTCTGTGTGTTCCTTCTGTTTTCCTCTCGACGTTGTGACAGACTGACAGTAGGAAAGTGTCAGGGGTGGAGTCCTGGTGAGGCTTTTTATTTCCACCCAGCCATCTCACCTTAAAGAGAGGGGGGGTCCAGCGTTTACGTATCAGGCATTAATAGATACAGGATGCACACGTTGCATAATGAGTGGGGCGGTGGTGCAAGCGCTGGGTCTACGAACCTTTAAATTAAGGACACCTATTCTATTCGAACAAACGGGCGGCTCAATCCTGGGCAGCGCCCCAGCGTCTCGTGTAACCGAACCAGTGTGTTTAACCATGTCCTCACATATGGAGAGTCTTCGTTTTATAGTGGGGCCGCGGATGTCCGATCCGTTAATTCTCAGCTTAAGTTGGCTTGATAAATGGAAACCCACTATTTGCTGGGAGGGCGGTTTTCGTAGGATGAGATTTCGAACCGAATCTATGTCACATGTTGCTAAGGCAGTCGACCCTGTAGACCATGTGCCTGAATTGCCTAGTGATTATCATGATCTCCTAGGGGCCTTCAGCGAAATGGATGCCGATACACTACCTCCACATCGTTCCACCGACTGTGGAATAGAACTGTTGCCCGGAGCCATTCTGCCGAAGCCGTGAATGTATTCTATGACTCCCCAAGAGGTGGAGGAGATGAGGCGCTATATCGATAAAAATCTATCCCGTGGATTTATAGCGCCTAGTAGGTCCCCTCTCGCTGCCCTGTACTCTTCCAGGAGAAGAAGGACGGATCTCTTAGGTTGTGTGTAGATTTTCGCAGATTGAACGCCATATGTGTTGAACCCCTATAGCCCTTGCCTCTAATATGGGATCTGTTGTCAACTCTGTCCACGGGGCACGTATTTACTCGTTTGGATTTATGAGAGGCATATCATCGGGTGAGGATCAAGCCGGGTGATGAATGGAAAACGGCATTTAACTGTCCGTTAGGGAGTTACGAATACCGTGTGATGCCGTTTGGCTTAAAAGGTGCTCCAGCGGTGTTTATGCAGCTGATCAATACCGTACTGCATGAGTTCTTATATAAAGGGGTTCTTGTATACCTTGATCACATTCTAATATACTCTGCAGATTTG
Source organism: Boaedon fuliginosus (assembly GCA_027560395.1). NCBI lineage: Eukaryota > Metazoa > Chordata > Lepidosauria > Squamata > Lamprophiidae > Boaedon > Boaedon fuliginosus. Next base: position 809 of record JANHGC010009708.1, on the reverse strand, counting down.
AAATCACATATACGGTTGGTCAGGGAAGTGCTGCAAAGACTCTGGAACGAGCAACTCTATGTAAATTGAGCAAACACGTGTTCCACCAGAAGTCTATTGACTATTTAGGGTATAGAATATCAATAAATGGCATTGAGATGGACCCCAAGAAGGTAGAGGCGGTTATGCAATGGCAAATACCATGGACAAGGAAGCAACTGCAGGCGTTCCTTGGCTTCGCTAATTTCTACCAGCAGTTTATACCCAATTTTGCCCAAACAGCTTTACCATTGACCAACCTACTCCGCACTAAAAATCTGGGGATGGCTCCAAAACCGGGGCAGATTTTGGACTGGACGTCTGAATGTACTCTAGCGTTCAACGAATTGAAAAATTGTTTGTAATATATTATGACCTTGTGCCTACACCTCCCGGAAGCTAAAGCCCATGGAACGTAAATGGGCCATCTGGGAGAAAGAGGCATATGCAGTGCACTGGGCTCTTAACACCTGGAGACATTACTTGGAAGGTTGTTCATTGCCATTTGAAGTGGGGACTGACCACCAGAATCTTTTAGCTCTACAAAAAGTAAGGAAGTTGTCCCCCAAACAGGCTCGATGGTCACAGTTTTTCCAGAGATTTCGTTTTACATTAAAGCACATACCGGGGGGTCAAAATTTTCTGGCCAATGCCCTGTCAAGACAGCCACAGTTTCATTCACAGAGAGAGGATGTGGTTCAGCCGTTATTGCCGAATACGTGCCCTACCGAAACCTGTCAAATGTCGCATGTTGGGCTAAATATGAAAGACGAGATTAAGCATGCTTTGCT
>JANHGC010009703.1:7916-17943 GCA_027560395.1 Boaedon fuliginosus | reverse complement strand
GGTGTTACCTTTGTGCCACAATCAGTTGCACTTCACTATTAAACTGATCCAATTTTAAAGTTCTGTTTTAAACTAATTTTCTCCAAATAGAAACTTTGCCCTGGCCATATTCTTGCAGTAGAGTGCCCAGACCAGAGGTCTCCAAACTTGGCAACTTTAAGACTTCTGGACTTCAACTCCCAGAATTCTCCAGCTGTGCTGGCTGCAGAATTCTGAGAGCTGATGAAGTCCAGAAGTCTTAAAATTGCAAAAGTTTGGGGACCCCTGGCCCAGACTAGTTAGATGTGTGTGTGCCCAATTAAGCAAAGAAAGTCTGTAGCATGATCTGGAAGGGCTCTGGCTCTGTGTATATGTCCAAAGCTGGCTCACTGCCAGAACTCACTTCTGTTCTGCCTGGGTAAACCAACAAAGTTAGGATTTTCTACGATGGCTGCTATAAAGAACAAACAGAACTCCAAAATACATATGGTTCAGGGAAAACAGAGAGTACCAGAGTCAAAAACAAAACCTAGATTACAAGAATTATTCAAAACTAAGTTAGTCCACCTTTTTCATTAAAATAAATAAATAAATAAATAAATAAATAAATAAATAAAATATATTTTTGAATGTTGAAGAGAGGTTATTATTTCATATAGTTGTAAGGTAAGTGGTGTTTTTATTTCTTGTTCAACTTCAACCCTCGCCCTAATGAAATAATTACTTCAGAGACACATATGAAAAAAATGCAATAAGAATTAAAGGTAGGAGGGAAAAAAGAAGAGTTGAGACAAATAGGGTAGAAAGGAAAAATAGAACTAAGTAATCCACATGATCAAGATTTAATCCCTATTGGAAAAAAAGAATGGGAAGATTCCACTGAAGCAAAAATATTTAAAGCTTCCAGGGCAGTGAGTTATTTTTTCACAAATAGCGGTAAACTGGTAAAATTTAAACTGTCTGACTATGTATTAAATATATACTTGAATATATATTAAGAGTTGCCATGGGAGCCCCCTGAACTTTCTCGTACCTTTATTTATTATTTTGATTTGTACTGTTTTGATGCTGTTTTCCTTCTGGTTTCAGTCTGTGTTGGGAGAGAGAAGCAGGGCCCTAGGCCTTTGCAATACGGGATCTCCCCAGGGCTTTGGTCTCTCTTTTCTCCTCTTTAACATTTATATAAAACAGCTGGGTGAGGTCATTTGGCAGTATGGGGTGTGGCATCATCAGTACATTCATGATACCAGTTATACATCTCCACCCCTGGTAGGGCAGATGAGGCTATTAGGAGGCTGTGAAAGTCCAGATAACAAGAAGCTGACTCAACTGTGGCAAGAAAGAGTGGCTTTGGGTTTTGGGTCTGGTGATTTGCCCTGTCTGGGTCTGGATGGCATGGCATTCCCTCAGACAGAACTGGGGCACAAGGTCAGAGTCTACCTAAATTTACAGTTATTCCTCTATGAAGAGGTGGTAGCCTTGGCTGAGGGGAAAGTAGAGGGGTGGTGGTTTTGCACTTATTCATCTTTTGGACCTTTCCTGGACTGGGAGGCTTTGCTCACAGTCACAGTCACTGATCCATTGGTTACTTCCCATACTGCAATGTGTTTTACAGCAAGCTATTCTTGAAGACCACCTGGAAATTACAGATGATCCAGTATGGATTGGTGAATACAGTATTGGGCACCCCTAGTTGGCCTACATTATATTCCTGTTGTGCAAGCTGCACTGGCTCCCAGTTTCCTCTCAGGTACAATTCAAGATGCTAATTATCACTATTAAAACTCTACGTGGATGGGCCCAGGTTACCTGCAAGTTTCCCTATAAAGGGCTATGGGAAACATGAGGAAGAACTGCAACCAAGCCAACTATCAGACTTGCAAGACTGATGTCAGCGCTTCAAGATAAACCAGACTTGGAAACCAAAGTAATGAATACTAAAACTACTTTTATTATAGGGTTACAATGAATAGAATCTTGCAAGTCTGAAAGTGCCTGCCACCTCCCTGCCTTTATTTACAACAGAACTAGGTAAGGTCAAGTCTGAGATGTTTTCTCAAATTACATTTCTGCTTCAGACTAGGATTCCTCTTATCTGACTGTTGTCTTGGTTGCAGCTCTTCCTCCTGTTCCTCAAGTTATTCTCACAGCCCATTACACTCCCTGGAGGTATCTACCCATCCCACTAGAGGGATAAGAAATTACATATTTTTTTCAGTACATGTTTATTGTAATACCAGCATTTCCTGAGTCAAGTTCTTCCTGAAAATAGTGTTCATGATTAGACTTCTCTGTTAACAAGAAGACTTGTGTCTCAAATGTTCTCCATTTACTGTTAGAGTCATTCAAAACCTTCTAGATTTAAACATAACAAATTGGCTCATTTATTGAGAAGTTGGTGCTTCATTTAAATACTGTTTCTTTAAAGAAAGAAGGAAGAGATGCTTGAACAATGTTGATTTACTCACTGGGTGACAAGGGTGGAGAAGTTTCCTGCTAGCTCATATTTGTGAGACAATACACTTCGTGTCTGGTTTCCTGTGACTAGCCTAGTCTTTCCTCCCTACTATATCTAGAATTTACAGTGGATATAGAAAATCTACATGCCCCTGTTAAAATGCCAGGTCTTTTAAATGTAAAAAATAATCAGACCAAAATAAATTATTTCAGATTTTTTCCCATATTTTCCCATTATTATGGTTTGTCACATAGTTAGCTAGACTTTCAGATTGGAGTTGGCACTTTTAGCCGCCTCGAGTTCCCTTTGACCGGGGAAATGAGGCGGGGTATAAATCAAATAAATCAAATAAATCAATCAAATAAATATCCACCTATCGAGTCCTTCCCAGGGCCCTGGGATAGGCAGATGTGGATGTTTGATATTGTTACAGATATTGTCAGAGAATGTAAGCTATTCCAAGGAAAGCTGCCATTTGCAATTGAATTTGTCAATGCCAATGGTATTCAAGTGATGCTTCAGTTGTTTGGGATTGCACCAAAGGCACCTATTATTACTACTAGCTTTGCTTTCTTTTCCCACAGTTGTGCTATTTCTGTTTGCACATCTCTGTGTTTTTTCTTCTCCAGTTCCTTCTCTTCTCTTCTGCTGTCTCCAGATATTGCCATGACCACCATCCAGGCCTTTTTCTTATAGACAATTGTGAACTCTAAAGTGTTAAGCAGCAGGAGCCTGGCTGTTTGAATTCTATGGTCCCAGAGCATACTATTGGAGTCAGCCTAATGTTCAGACTGGATTTGGCATTTTTGTCCATCTATTTATTGGTATCCCTTTTTTATGTTTTTTACAAATAACTCAAGGCAGTGAACATATCTACCAAACCTTCCTCCTAATTCCCACCCTGTGAGGTGGGTTGGGCTGAGAGTGTGTGACTGGCCCAACTGGCTTTCATGGCTAATACAGGGACTCAAAATCTCCTGCTTTCTAGACTGGTGCCTTAACCACTGGACCAAAGTTGCTCTCTCTCACCCCTCCCCCAAGTTTTATTAGATTTTTATCCTTAAGTATACATCAATATCAATACATGAATGGTGTGGCCCCTGGGTATAATTCATTTTGATACAAACATCACTAATGATAATGGTAATAGTTGTTATATTAATCAAACATATAACCCTAGAATTAACATAACATGGTTTTTTTAGAGTAGTTATTCAATATTTCAATGTTCCATTTTAATGCCAGATATTATAAGCATACATGGTAATACCATCTTTCAACCTCTGATCTTTTCAATCAAATTATTCCTTATATTCTGTTATATCTGCTAATATTCCCCCATTTCTTATTTCTACCTCTATTCTACCTTCTAATCAGGTCACCATTGCTAATCCTAGTATGTTATTAATACACATGTTTATATTAAGCCACAGTCCTTCATTATTTGGTTGTTCAAAGTCACAATTTGTCATTTGGCTGTCAAATAGATTCAAGTAGATAATTCCAGCATTTTATAATGCCTTTCCAAAGCAACGCCTGCCCAATTTAAAAGACCAATTTTCTATGTTTTAAAAGGTCTTTCACTTTTCTCCCCTTAGTTCCTTTCTTTTGAGTCTAGGATTTTTCTCTTTATGGTTGTTCGCCACTTTGAGAAATAGTTCTAAGAGTCTCTTTTCCTGGATTTTCCTCTTTCTTTTTTTCTTTAAAGTTAGGGTCTAAATAAAAAAGAATATTCTCACCCAGCTCCAATCACTGTTCATCTACACCGCCCCTGCACATTTCTTTGTTGCGTCGGCTGTCCCAGCTTTGTGGCAGCCATGATGGGTACCTCTTCTCCTCATTATGGATGAGAGAGAAGTAGCCCTGAGTCCAGTAGGAGAGTTGACACCCCTCTTTTCTTCACCACCCCTACAGGATAGCTTAACCTCTTTTGGAGCCCTCCTACAGGGAGAACTCGGTGTGGAAGTGCAAAGTCCCACCCCACACGTCCAATAGCGTCACAAAGTCAGCCAGAAGTCCCAAATTTGCTCTCTTAATATAACATATATGTGTTTAATATTTAATTTAACATATAAGCTACTCATAAGGTTAATCCAAACCTTATGCAGAATTCCCAAAAGTCAGGCAACTTGAACAAATAGAGTTCACTATGTTCACATCACACGATGTTCAAAGCAGTTCTGGATCAATATGTCAGATTGCGAGATCATCTCCGGTTGCACAGCCCTCTTCAGATTATCCTACAGATTTTCAACTGGAGTCAGGTCCGGACTCTAGCTGGACCCTCCAAAAATCTGATCTTCTGGTGAATCCATTCTTTTATTGATTTGGACATATGCTTTGGATTGTCATGTTAAAAGGTGAAAATTCCTTTTCATCTTTATCATTTTAGCACAGGCCTGAATGATTTGTGTCAACATTGACCGGTATCTGGAATGGTTCGTCTTTCCCTCTTTTCCTCCTTCCCACTGCCCCTTGACTAAAGCCCCAGTTCCAGCTGAAGAAAAGCAGCTCAAAACAGATAGTTAGGGTTTAGGAAGAGTGCTTTTTCTGTTGCTGCTCCTGCACTGTGGAACATCTTGCCCTCAGAGATGAGGAAAAAACCCCAATCTTTTGTCCTTCTGCTATGCAGCCTTGTGTGGGGAACACATGTGTGGGGAACCATGTGGCAGGTTGGCCCCACAAGGAATCCCCCCTGGCTTGTATTAATACCTGCTAACCTCATCTTGGAATTCTCCATCTTTTGTAATTTTACAACATTTTTATGTATGTATTTTAAATTTTCCTCTTGTTTTTAGTGCTTAATTTTATTGATTAAATTGTGCCTTTCCCAGAGCCCCTCTCTGAGAGAGATGGGAGATTAAGAAGTGTGAAAAACAAATGATGCTCCCACTACCATCTTCACTTTGGTGATGCACAGTGTTGTTTCTGAACCAAAATACAGTTTGGAATTATGGCCAAAAATTCAGTCTTAGTTTCATCAGACCGTAACACATTTTCTCACATACTTTGTCAGACTTGATGTAGTTTTTTGCAAAATGTAGCTTGCAGCTGGGCTTGGATGTTTTTCTTTATATGAAAAGGTTTCTGTCTTGCCACCTTACCACACAGTCCAGACATATGAAGAATATGGGAGATTGTTGTCATATATAGTACACAACCAGTACTTGCAGAAATTCCTGCAACTCCTTTAATTTTGCTGTAGGCCTCTTGGCAGCCTCTTGGACTTGTTTTCTTCTTCTTTCATCAATTTGGAAGAGACACCCACTTCTTGGTAATGTCACTGTTGTGCCATAGTTTGTCTACTTGTTGATGACTGTCTTCACTGTGTTCCATGCATATCTAATACCCTGGAAATTTTATTGTAGTTGTACCCTTCTCCAGACTGAGAACTTCAAACAATGAGATCCCTCTGATGCTTTAGTAAGCTCTTGCAGACCATGGCTTTTGCTGTAAGAGTCAACTAAGTAAATGATAGAAAAACCAAGCTAGAACAGCTGAACCTTATATGGACTTGATCAGAACCATTTTAATTGATGGCTGGTGTGAAATGGCTGTTGTTCAATATCAGTCTGAGTGTGATTGGTTAATTCTGAATACAGTCACATCTCTATTATAAGAGGATGTGAACACTTAGGCAGCCATATTCTAGTCTCTTACTGTTTATTTATTATTATTAAATTTATTTATTAAATTTATATCCCACCTCTCTTCACCCTTTACGGGGAACTCGAGGCGGCGAACATACAATAAAATCAGAATAACCTATACAATAAGATAATAAAAAACATTCGTTCACACAATCACACCTGAGGGGAAAGGAGAAGGAAGGGAACATGATAACTAGGGCCACGCTTGCCGGCATACACTCCCTCTCCCAATTTCAGTTATTTTTTCAACTGAATTGTGCAGCTCATATGTTATATTAAAGGTGTAGGGAAAATCTGATTTATCTTCTATGATTTTTTTTCCACAAAAACTTGGCATTTTAAAAGGTACCAATAAAGGAGAATACAGTATTTGTAGCTCAGGGTTGAAATGAGAGGTCCTTGGTGCTCTCTGGGCTTAGCTGTTTTCTTGCAGATGTTTCATTACTCAAACTAGATAACATCATTAGCACTGAATGATGTTAACTAGTAATGAATGTAATGAAAGATTTGCAAAAAAGCCACCAAGCTCAGAAAGCACAAAGGACCCCTTCATTTTAATAGGGTGGGTAGCCGTTTTATATACACTGTATGTCCAAATCCTACATACATACAAGAGAATCTCCTTCCTAAAATTCAACTTTTGTTATTAAGAAAGAAGAAGTCTAAACTACTTTCTATGGAAATTACTCAACTCCCATAAAAATATTTTTTTTGTTAAAATCATTCTTTGTCACTGACATTAAGACTTTGCCATGCTGATGAATTTCTCTGTGACTTGATTTGGAAAAATATTAAGGTTACTGAAAAAGCATATTGACTTTTAGTTAACTTTAAATGCTACTAACCACTTTTGAGCTTTTCTCTGAATATGGCCTTGTCAGCCTGAAGATAGGGATGCTTATGTCCTGGACCTTCATATTTACTTAAAGTTTAAAATGATTAAAGACATCATGTCAAACAAGTTGGGTTGCAAAAAGAGCCAATTGTTCTCCATATGCATAATCTATAAACTTTGAATTCCTGTATATCCAGGAAAAAAATCTTACCAGGCCCACAATTAGCTCTGAAACACACAGTAAGTGCACAATAACTAGTTCAACCTGTTCTACCTGGCAGGTTTGACAGTTCGGATGCCCAGTGCCACCTTTCCTGCTTAATCTGCTCTCTAGTCTAAATCTTCCAATATACTTTCAACATATATCTTCAAAGGCAAAAATACCCCACCTCTATCTTTTAAACATCTAACTAGATATGATATGGTCTCCCTATTTATAGTACTCTTGCCAATCCTCAAATCTATCAGAAAACTGCATCAACATGAAGTTTGTTATCTTCATTGTTAATCTCTATCCTACTATTGTCTCTATTCTTAGTCACTGCAAGTCACCTGACTTCCCTCCAACATAGGTGGCATAGACTTAATAGATTTTACACATTTTTGAGGCTGTCCTTAGTATAAAAGGAAAATGCTACCTTTCATCAGATATCAGATATCTGTATGTAGAGGAAAGGGTCTTTTTTTTTAAGATGGCATTCAAATTATATAGACAAATGTTTCTCAACCTTGGCAGCTTTGAGATGTGTAGACTTCAACTTCCAGAATTCCTCACAACTCGAAGCTGTCACAGGAGGGAAACATAGTCTATATAGAGAATATATTCACATCGATAATGTCTGATTATACTTAAATGAATTAAGCACCTATCTCACAATAAACTTTGAGTCCCTTAAAACAATCCACCTACATTTCTACAAATATCTGCTCCAAAAGCAATAAAATTATGTTTAGTTTGACACTTCATTTCTGCAACGAAGACCCTTTTTTATATTGCAAGACTGATATGGGATAAGTTAAAACTACTTTTGGGGTGAATAATATACAAACCTAAAGGCATAATTAAGCTTGACTGAGCTCCATTTCATTTCTTTTATAAATAAAATATTTGGAACACATGACAAACTTTAACATCCTATGTGTGTCACAATCCTGATTGCACCATAGCATTTGCAAATGGGAAAAATCTACTTTCTATTTGACTGCTTTACTGCACAATATGTGTAGAATGTTTCCATACATATAGAGATGGGCGCTTGGGTATCTTGGCAATAACACAGGCATATTTTTTGTATTGTAGCTCTACTTTACAAAGTATCTATAGCAATGAGTTTATTAGTAGCTTGGCAGTAATAGAATGTGAACTCACAGATAAATCTCCCACTCTTCCTAGGACACTCTAGATGATTATTTTTTTGGAAAATCCTCCTATTCTAGAGATTAGAATGCTAATCTCAAGAATTTTAGTGTCAAAAATTAGTTACTAACCCAAACATTTTCTTTAGTTTTTCAGAAAGTTCTCATGCAAAAGTATTTTATACAAAGAACTTAATTCTATTTTTAGATAAAAATTCACGAACAGCACAGAATGAGGTCCACAATATTCCTAGTAATGAAAAAAGAAGGCTAAGCCTAACAAGTAAACCTCTCAGAACACAGCAGAACTGGTTCCTGAGCAAACATTCCCATGTTTAGTATGTACTCTAAATAGCTTCTTTCAATGTCATGTATGTTTTCCTAAGATGTCCTTTAAATAGTTTTACTCTTCAAAAAATATTTTTAATCCAACTGCACTTCTTAGAGCACGAGAAATAAGATACTGAAAATATATGACAATGTTAAAATAAAAATAATGAACTTGAAAGATATTTTCATTTCACCTTATGTTCAAAAAGTTTTTTCAAGTCATCCCCGTTATTTTTAAGTATGCTTTCATTATAAATATTGATAGGATATGGAGAAAATGTGTGTTCTGTAACGATTACTTTAAGCAAGATTGAGAAAACATGGATTTCTCTCATCTTATTCTTTTGCTCCATACTCTCAATGTTTTGCCACAAAATAGTCATGATTAATATTAGTCCAAAGGTGGAACCTCTTTATTTTAATATAACAGAATATAGGCCAGATCGACAGTACTACAAATACTTTTGCTAATCTGGAACATAAAACAATTTATTTGTTCCATTATATCCTGGTAATTAAGTCTTGTCTATCTATAGTACACAGATATTTATACACTGGCATATTAACCCTTTATTCCTCAGTTATCCATATGAATATACATAGCATTCTTTGATTATCCATAGAAATGCATTCACCTATTTAATATCATCCAGGTTATAACACTACTACCGGTTTGAAAAGCATGGTTTCTATAGAAACACCAATAAGTATTGAAAGTGCATTTGTTACATGTTTACAATTTACGTGTGGCTAAATTCACAAAGAAATCGCTCATTTTTACAGATTGTAAGAGTGAGAGCAATAAATGCAAACGACGAGAACGCTGCAAAAACCACATTAAGAAAGGTGATAAGACATCCAAAAGCCTCAAAACATACCAACGTAAAAAAAGCCTTGCTATTTTAACTCTTAAAAATAAGCTAGATACAATTCCAGCTTTACTTTTTGTTTTAAAGCCCTGGCGACTCTGAAACTATGCGTGTCCCCAAGTCATTTGGACTGGCAAAGGCAACACACACAGAGCTGTGGGTACTGCATTTATTTTGCCTTCCAACCTTCTGCAAGCGACCCCAAACTAGAGAACTCACCCAAAACGAAGTCGTGAGCACCCCCCCGGCCCCCCTCCCCCCAAAAAAAGCGTGCACGGGCAAGCCGAAGCCCTTTGGAGCAAAAGCAGCCGGAGGCCCCGGGGACCGACGGCAGGAGCCCCGGGATGCACTGGGCTCCAAGCTTGACAGATGCAGCGGCGGAAGGGGGAGCCGACGGGTTGCGCTTAATGGCGACTTCTTCTTCCAATGGCCTGGCGCTCGCGCTCTCCCGAGTCCCGGGCACAAGTCCCGCCCCGGGACCCTGCGCGGCTCGCTCGCAAAAAGACCGACTCTCTGCCCTCGCCCGCGGATCCCCCCCCCCCCCCGGGGG
>JANHGC010009702.1:0-14049 GCA_027560395.1 Boaedon fuliginosus | reverse complement strand
TGTTATTGTTGCCGCCTCGAGTTCCCCTTCGGGGTGAAGAGAGGCGGGGTATAAATCCAATAAAATTGAAAATTGAATTGAATTCTGGCAGGTCAATAGAGAGAATATTCTAGCCTAATGATATAGGCTTTTGAGAGTTCCTGTGGTCCAGTTTGTAACAAAAAGACATTCTGAATTGGCATTTCTTAATTTAGAACTCTTTCAGTACACAATGCAATATAACACATAGTGTTGAAAGTACAGTTTTCTTCCATGACCAAAAGATACCCATCTGCTGATAGCTGGTGAAACTAAAGGCAATATCTGCGACAAAAAGATACCCCTTAATTTGAGTAACAAAAAAACTTCTATGCATCTAGCTTTGCTGATATATTCTGAGTTAATTTTGGCAAGCTCCAAGGGAGCTAATTATTTGACAGTATTAAAGTCATTCTTCTGAAGAGGTGGCTTTAAGCCAGAGCATAGAAATGATGGAGGGAAGCAACTTGGAAGACTCATTAATGGGACTGCCAGATAAATAGCAAGGAACCCACATATTGCTACATTCCAGCTCCAATTAGTGTTATATTGTCAGGTCCAAGAACAACAACTAGAGATACGTCTGAGTAGTTTATTGTTGTTTGCCTATAGGCAGAAATCTTGCCAAACTGAAGTACTTAACTGCGTAACTCTTAGATATACCCTGTGAATGTCTAGGGGGAGAGGATCGCCTTTGCCTTTTCCTACACATAAAAGATTCCAAGGTCCGATATTTTTTCCTTGCCTGGGAAAGAGCCCCTCCCTCCTGTGATTCTGGACTACATTCATCCACATATATTTTAGTACATTTCAATATAAAAAAAATATTTTTCTTGTTAAAAAAAAATCAAGGATTCCTTCAATACCCTTGAACAATTTTGAGATGTGGCACAACTCCTTTAGCTGCCAAATTCAAGGAGCTCTACAACAGGGATTATATGTGGTGCAGGCCTCTATCTGCTTGGAGGGATTGTTAGAAATATCAGCCTGTAACCATCCCTATCAGTTTCCAGTCAAACAGCTTTTAGCCTCAGGCAAGCTATTGTAGAGATTCTCCCTGTGCTTATTTCTTGATAAAGGGGTTAGTCTCAAATGGCTGAAACAGAAATGATAAACTTCGGTAGCCAAAATATAGACTACTCCATCCAGAATATTATATAAGTACTGTATATTCTAAGCCTACAAAATTTAAAAACTGTCTGCATTAAGGAAAGATCCACAAAACAAGTGGGTTTTCGGTTTTTGCATTCTATTACGTTGTCTTCTTCTCCTTCTTTCCTTCCGTCTTTCCCAACATTACAGCATTCTCCAGAGAGCTAGGCGTAACGTATCTGAAGTAAAATAATTTGACCCTGGTCAATTTATATCTCGAGTTAGAACTCTGAATTGATTTGCTCAATGATCTGCTTGTTTGTTTTCAACTAGGCTACAGCTTATTAATAAAAGCAACAGCCTTTGTTCCCTGAGACAATCTGAGGGGAAGGGGGGAAAAGAATCTCTATGAGATTTACAGATTGCATAAATAAAACATGACTTACGCTGAGTAAATTAGTACAGAATCCAATTACCCTTTGCTGAGCAGGGTATGAATTTATATGAATTCATTCTGAACTGCATATATAAATGATGAGGGCTGGGTGAAGCGGCAATACTTTATGGAGCTGCCTCAAGTTAGATCAAAGGAAGGATTTGATCAGTGGCAAGATGATCTACCTTAGCAGCACTCATCAAAGAAAGGTACTTTCTTTCAGATGGCTGCTTTTCCAAAACTGCTGGAAGGGGTTGTCTTTGACCTGTGCAGATTGACAAAGGCCTTCCATGAGTATCAAGCACTTCAATGTTTCATAAAGCCACCTCAAAGCCCGCTTCGAAGGAGGCTTTGAACAGGCCTTTGAAATGGTAACATCTTCAGTGCCATTATCACCCTGCTTAACATGTATCTTTTATTTGTGCAAGAGGCAGTCATATGGCAGTAATAGATATTTAAATCAATTAAAGTTGAATATAACTAGTATTAAATTTGTGTTAAGTTAAAATTTATTCTCATTTTTCTAAAACGAATTGATTATCAGAGGTATTTATTGGTGTAACGTATCTTGCCAGTCTCTATAACACTGTACTATAAATTAGTACATACCATGATAGATAGCGCTGCTGTTACTATTGAGGTAAGACTCAACCAGTGGTGCTTGTTCTTCAGATTGTTTCATTCTACGGGTCCTTGTGCGGCTGTCTACATTGGCCTGAACCATCATTGGTTCCTGTCGCTTCTTCTTCTGTTTCTGTTCTAGCAATGCTCTCTACAAAGAATATAACGAGATAAACAATCAGTTCAAATGCTACACCAATATGGAAACTGCAAATATAAAATTTGCTATGTACCTTAGTTAATGTACTGAAACAAATTTTATCCTGTTTGATTTTAATGCTATCAAAACAGCATCACTTTTGTTAATATTTGTGAAATAATGAACACTATTTACAGTATTAAAAGAAAGCAACTGAAAGCTAAATATTTCAAATAAATACAAGAACAGGAAGCACCTCAGAAGTAGGTATTGTATAGGACTGTATGGCAGCTTTATTATTATTTTTTATTATAAAGTTTTTTATTTTTCAAAACAACTATAAAAACAAGAAAAAACGACAACATATAAACATAACACATGCAATTCTTCTATACAGTGTTTCATGACTTATCTTAAATTACCCCTTCATTTAAATTGCTATTGTGTTATACTTGCATCTATTTTCTAACTCTTCCTTATTTGATCTTATATATACACTATAGTACTCTTCTTATCTATTATTTTTACTTTGTCCCTCAATCCACTTATACCAGAGATCCCACGCTTTAAAATATTCTGTGTCACTCTTATCCTTTAAGTACATTGTTAATTTGTCGGATTCTGCACAGTCTAGTATGTTGTTGATTAATAAATTCTTGGGCGGGATCTCTGTTTGTTTCCAATATTGAGCTAATAGGGTTGTTGCTGCTGTTAATGTATGTGTCAAGATGTATTTGGTAACTTTTGTCCAATTTTTGTGTTGACTGTATGTCAGCTTTAGAAGACATTTTTCTTAGGAGCTTCCATGCTGCCACATTTTAGTGCCTGGGAAATTGGGAGGGGAGGATTTTAGAGAGAGGTGAAAGTTTAGACATAACAACATTCTTCTTCTAAGTCAATGCTGTGCCGTCTTGCACCTGGGATAGGAGTGATTGAAGCTATGTCTCCAGTTTGGATGACCGGTGATTGGAGGACTGATGGGTGCAGGGGATGGGTTTTGGATTTCAGCTACGAAGGGAAAACCCAGAACTTTCAGATTTGGGTTTTACCAGATGTGCCAACATGACTTCTCTAAACGAATTCTTACTTGGATGAACTTTGTCTCTGAGTGCTGAATGGATATGGGGAAGTTTCTTTGGAATGCTGACGCTGTACTCTATTACCCACTTAACTGGAACCAATATAAAAATATGGTATAAAAATATGGCTATCTTTCCCAGTAGGCCTAAAAACAAATGTAGGGGCTCCATTTCATGAAAGTATCACAAATTGTGATTAATTCCTAGTTGAGATGCAACAAAAACTAAAAAGAAAACAAGGAACAAATTAGTGAACCCAACAGACAACCCAAAATATTTCATGAAAGGGGCTTCAGCCACTCAAGCCCAAACTCTGCGGGGTGAGGTGGGGAGCACAGCCAGATCTTGATGATCTTCTGGCAGAGGGAACCGTAATCCAGAGAGCAGGAGCTTCAACAGAGAAAATACACTTCTTGGGTCCTGATGATATTGTTTGATCAAAGAAAACTTGAAGGAGGTCCACCTGTCAGCTTGAATTAGCCACACAGATGTCATAGGAAATTATGAACGCCTTAAGCAGGCCTTATGCCATACAGGAGTTTATAGATCATGAGCAGCAGCTTGAATTGCATCTGGAAGCAAACTGGCAACCAGTACAGCTTGCAGAACAGAGGCATCATATATGGGGATACCAAGGTATGTTGATAACTGTCCCTTCCACTACGATCTGAACCAGTCAAAGTTTCCATGTGGTCTTCAAGGGCAGCCCCAGACAGGTGATTCTTCACTGCCTGAAGGGTCTAGGAAGGGTCACAGCCAGTTAATCCAGTGGCCAGCGCTTACAACACAATCCAGTAGCCAGTTCTTCCCCAATAGGAACAAGCATATCCTAAACAAGGCCACTGAATCACTATCCACTGATAGAACAATGGTAAAGACTTGTTATTGACTTACTACCACAAAGTCATCCCTAAATGAGCCCATGATGGGTTATACTCGCTCTGAATTCCTTCAAGAGAAGGGACCTAATAATTCAGTCCTGATTACACCTGTGAAAAAATGTAACTTTTTTCAATTAAATAAAATATATTTTCCTTATACTAGACAAGTCCAATTACATACGTTCTATTTTTCAACATGCAAAAGCACCAGCAACATTTCAAAAACTCACCTGCCTGTCAAGCTTTTGTTGTCGCAGGTTGCTGCTCTCGTCATCTAAAACACTACCAAGATAAATATTTTTAAAAAACATAAATTATTAATCTACTCACAGAAGAAATTCTTGCTATTTTTCAATAAACGCACACATTTATACCTCCTATTTATAATATCTCATAACAGTCAGTCCCATATACATTAGATTAGACGATTCCTCCCATTCTCCCTAGCCAAGTTCCAGGCTAGAAAAAAGTGATTTATAAAAACTATGTGCATTGTATCAATCTGATACGTGTGATTATCTATCTTCGGCTTGAGGAGCTTTATAAAATAGCTCTCAGCTTCAAAGAGATTTGGATTATGTATCACCTTAGGTTTTCCCTTCCATCACCACATCACCAGGCTCATCTATACACAAGTCTGACATCACTGCCATAAGTGAATATTTCTATAAAATACGTAAGTAGAATAGAGTAGAATAGTTGCAGAATTTCAAATCAGATGATCAACTTCCTCATTAAATGTGGGAATTAACCATGTAAACTGGGACTAGATGATCTATTTAAATATTTCACAATTTACTGAAAGAGCCACGCAGGAATTTGGCATAAGCACACTTAAGGAAAGGTGTCAGCCATGACCACAATTCCTAATAAGCGTAATCTAACAACTTCATACAGAAGTTAAGACAGCCAGAATAGGAACCTTATGGTACCACATAGTACAGGGGTTGCAAGATGGAACAGTATTCCCCAAATATCTCATCAGACATCTGCCTCCAGAATAGAAGTAGAACAATACTACTCCTAGTAGTAGATAGAAATGACTTGCTTCTCTCCTCTCCACTCCTCACCCTCTCTCCAAAAAAACCTTCCCAATGCAGTCCAGGAGGAGTCAACAGCTAATGAAAACTACAGAAATATCAGGAGCACAAACAATACCCATCTTAGTCCCTCACATCATCCACTAGGCCAACTAATACATCTGTATGTCATGACTTGTCTTGAAACCAAATTGAAATAGACCCAGAAAACTACACAGCTCTACTAAGAGCTGATTTACCATCACTCTCAGACCTACCTTCATTGGAAAAGACGAACAACCCTGGTCTAAAGTTATTTTTAAAAGTTTTTTAAAAAAAAGTTATGTCATCATCTCCTTCAAGACAGATGATATCTCTGCCCAATGAAGGGAAACTGCACGAACAAACATAACATCATCTCACTGTAGCTAGGAACAGCCAAGATGGAATTTGATGTCATAGATTCATCCAAGCCAACTATTATGATCCAATAGTATATATTTAGGCACGAGTTTCATTGTATGCAAACTTACAATAACATCACAGTGGGAGTAGATTAACACTGTGGTAATCTCTTCTCACCTTAAAGGAAATTAAAAGAATTTGATATGATACTAAAAATTCAAAACAAATAAAAATAAAACCCTAACAGCAACGAAGAACTAAAACACCAAAACAAGTTCACCTATACTCTTTCTGCAAAAGAATAGTCTTGATCAAGCAGCACAAAGACATTTTAGCTAATAGAGATTTAGCATAGTTTACTGTAAAGAGCCAATCTGGTGTAGTGATTAAGGCACCAGACTATAGATATAATTCACTTTTCAAAGAACAAATCCATCTTGCTAAATATCTGACAAGTTTCAAAATAATTTCCTTTAAAAAGTTATGTGTTCATTTAAAGTTTATATCCTTCACCACAGTGGTGAAAATGAAGTTAGAATTTGGCCTAAGTGCATTTATATTATTTTAATACTGGCACTCCTTGACTTGTTTAGAGACTGTTTAAGTTATGACAATATTGAAAAAAGTGGCTTTCAACGAGATCTCACACTTAAAACCATCGCAACATCCTCATGGTCACTTGATCATGATCCAGGCATTTGGCAACCAGCTCACACTTAGAATAATTGCAGCTTCCTGAAGTCATGTGACCATCTGCGACAAGCTCCTGACAAGCAAAGTGAGAAAGTCCAGCAGGGAAGGTCATAAATCATAGCCAACTGTTGTCTTGCATAACTAGTGGTTTGCTTAATGACCATGGCAAAAAAGGGCCATAAAATTGGATGCAATCAAAGGTGGTATTCAGCCAGTTCTGAAAGGTTCCAGAGAACCAGTAGCAATAATTTTGATTGATTCAGAAAACCGGAAAATACCACCTCTGACACTGGCAAATGCAACCCCTGATTGGCTGATAGCATAGCCACGCCCACTGAACCGGTAGTAAAAAAAAAATGAATACCACCACTGTGTGCAATCATATGATGCCTAATGACTACACCATGTAACAATGACTTTTCCAGTCCCAATTGTGCTGAGGACTACCTTTAGGGCAATCTTTGTAGGAAAATTTGGTCATTCCATCTGGTGATGAGTAATTTATTTCATGTATGGACTCTCTAATGCAGATCATAATAGTTCATTGACCAGAAGTTTCTCATTTTAAAGTTCCATGTTTCTTATCCTAAGACAGGACTTTTTTGCTCATTTATCAGCATTTGAATGATATTTGGTAATTATAGCTGGGTATGGAGAAATCTCCCAGCAGTGCAATACAACCTAGAAACACTGACTGAATTTAGAACTCTGAGGAATCACCTGTGAGAAACAGGACATCGGTACAGAAACTGCTACTAAGCGTACCTTAATTTTCCTGACCTAAATGAGGAGAAATTGGGTGGTTGTTTCCCATTCCTTTTTCAGGACTGAGTACTCTAAAAAGAAACAAACATAACCTTGCAGGTGATTCAGATTCCCAGGTGAAGAACAAGATCAATGCCAAATTTTAAACTGGAACAATACTACATCATTCCTTTATTAGGATCTAGAAACTGCACATTTGAGTCAAGAAACAGCAGTAATGATGTCTAGCAAAACTCTTGAGAAGAAAATTACACAATTGTTCGAAAAGTAAATTTTTATAACAATCATAAAATTAGTTACAGTCTGGTTGGATAACTCAATGAATATTAAGACAATCATAAAATTAGTTACAGTCTGGTTGGATAACTCAATGAATATTAAGACTGATAAGAGAGTATTTCTAGCTCCAACTTGTAATGAGGGGTCCTTGGTGCTCATTGACAGGGGTGTCAAACTCGATTTCATCAAGGGCCACATCAGGGTTGTGTTTGAGCTTGGGCAGGTCAGGGTGGGCGTGGCCAGCTCAACCTCACTCATGTTGGGAGTGCCTGTGTGGCCCGAGCACCCTGCCAGCGAAAACAGGCTCCTAAGCTCAGTTGTTGGCTGTGATGGCCTCCTGCAGCGAAAACGGATCTCAGAAAGGCCACCTGCAGCCCTCCCAAGTTCTCTTTATGTTGGCAGAGGCCCCGCAGGCCAGTTCTTTGTTGTTTCCAGGGCAGCTCCGCAAGCCAGTTCTAAACACTCCATGGGCCGGATCTGGGCCCTGGGTCTTGAGTTTGACACCCCTACTCTATGAGCTTGGTTGTTTTCTTGCAGATGTTACATTACAGATGTTTCATTATCCAAAATAGATAACATCTTCAGTTATAAGAAAACAAGCTCAGGGAGCACAAAGGATTCCTCAATATTAAGACTTTTCTGTTTTTCCCTCTATTCTATAACTATAACTATGGAATAGTCATGTAAAAAAACTTACTGTATATTCAAGGGATAGTCATGTAAAAAGGTTACTATAAGGTCATCTATACTTTGACTACAGGCATCCATAGGAAGAATAAGAAGGAAAATGATGGGACATGATTTAACAACACAGTAATTTACGCACTTGCGTCTGACATTAGAAGGGAATTATGAAAAGATGGGGTCTGCATCATGATATCATTGTGAACATAACTTTTTAAACATCTAGGTCTTTGAGTCTGACCAAGAATTTTCCTGTTATCTTCAATTCTAGATTTCTAAGTAGTTCTAGGTTTTGTAGTTTTGTAACTGACTGAGCCTAAAGCTGATCATAGCATACATGCACCATGACGTAAACTTGGAAAACTAACTCATACTTCCACTGATTGGAATCTATCCTCTGAAAAACATGTTTGATTTATACCATAGATTACCTAGGTATATTTCTAGTAGTATAAAGCATTTCTAACAGAAGAAAAATCAGATTTTTATCAGAAATATGCTACGCTATTTCAAAGAAACTTGCACATGCTTGCATGTCCTCTGTGCATATGTAAGGTTCTTTGAGGTGCTGGAATATAATTTATTTAAAAATAAAACATCTATCTAAATTGGATACAGCTTATGGTTGTAAGTTTTGCTTTATTCCACATTTTTAACATTTGTCTTCAATAGAACTTTACTCCCAGAAGTGAGTAAGATATATATATGTATGTGAATGTGCATAAAAGTATTTTCATAAATACCCAACAAGCACAGACAGATAAATGGTGCTTATGTGACAAGCAGAATGCACACAATGTATCCACTTCATGTTGATATTTTTCAAATCCTTTTCCACTTCACTTTAGATTTCAGGCGCATCCGAGAGTTTGAAATCAAGTACTTCACACTGCAGTATGTAAACTCTTGAGTATTCAAAGCCAAACCTGGTTTTGGAGAACAGCTTTAAATCTATACAGAAATCAACACTTTAGACAGCAAATTATTTTGAAGCATGGGAATCAATATTAGAACGTCAAAGTCAAGACAGTTTACTACCGTACCAAGACTTCTGGCAGAAATCCTTTGCTGTAAAAAATAGATACTGGTATATAAGCTACAGTCAATAGGAGTAGCAGGCTTTAGGGAAAGTAGTCAGGAAGATTTTTCATTCTTTTTCCACAATACTTTATTTATTATTTACTGCCCATCTCCCTTGCAGAGGAATTTTAGAGGAAGATTTGTGCAGGTAGCCTTCAACATACAACAGTTCATTTAGTGATGATTCAAAGTTACAATGGCACTGGAAAAAATGTGACCAAGAACCATTTTTCACACTTACAACCACAGCAGCGTTCCCAGGGTCAAAATTCAGATGCTTGGCAACCGACTCTTATTTATGACCATGGCTGTGTTCTGTGTTCTCTTTTTCCAATATATTCCTTTTATATCTATACATTTCAAATGGGAATTTCTCATTAAAACTTTCCCCACGGGCAAGACTTCACTGTTGTACAGCTATAATTTTTATTTTATATCTGGCACAAGGCATATTAAATTCTGCCTTTCTGGGGTTTGGGCAAGAAGATTAAAAGCACCTTCCTTTCTATTTTCCCTAGAGCTGGGTTGAAGGGAGATGCTTGTGGAAGAAGTATGGGAGAGGTCCTTGGAAGAGCAGCTAAAATCTCTCTAGCTAGAAAGATGAGGGTGTGTCAAAAGGGCCAGCCCAATTATTAACCCTCCCAGCTCATAACTTACAACATATTCAACAAATTTTACTCAAGGGAAAATAGTTTGGGAAGGCTCAGATGTTCTCATCGCTTATTTGGAACTCTGCTTTTCCCACCAATTCTTTCAATTTTGTTTTAGCAAAGAAAATCCATTAAGAAGAAAAAAAATGAAACGACATCATGACAGGTTGTCTTTGGAGTGGGAGGGGAGGGGAATGGAACTAGCCCTTCCTAGCCTTTTAGAAAATAATGCTGTATGGGTTCCAGATCCATGCTGGTCTTAAATCATGACAGTGCAGAAGAGCAGAGGTTGAAATATATTTAATAATTTGAGCAGTCCCCCCAAGTATCAGTTGTAAATATTCTTTAAAATGCTGCAAACACAATGGACTAAAAAAAAAACCAGGGAGCAAAATCCTCAATCTCTTGGTTATTGAACAAGGATCAAGAAGGGACAGAGTTATCTAAAAGGCAATGAAAGAATAATTCAGATTTATCTCTCTCTTTTTTGCCACATTCAACTGAATTAACCATTTCAATGCAGGTATCATACTACTGCATTACCCTTGCAAAGCTATCATTACAGCACTCTATACCATAACAAAGATAAATTCTGCAAAAATCTATGTGTGATTATTTCATTCCCCCCCCCCAAAAAAAAATGTTCTTAGTAAACTTTATTTCTGGGGCAACCTGAAATACTTGGAAGAGAACCAGAAAGGGGGAAAGTCCCCCACCCACTCCAAGCTGTTTTCTTATTTCTCTGTGAGTCCAGCTCTTATTCACCTTTTTTTTTTTTGCACATAAATCCAGCCCTAAATTTATTTGACAACTTCATTGGACTTGGATTTTGGATGTTTAAAAAAATTAAACACTTAAAATTCAAAAGTAGCCATCATACAGTTCAAAGATAAGCCATAAAAATCAAAATTCTAAATAAACAATAAAAATAAAACAATGAAACAAACATTTTATTTATAAATAGAAAATACAGGATGAGGCTTAATCTCTGTACCCATCTAACTGCTGTCAAGCTTCTCAGGAAATACAATTATCAACCGAAAAATACGTTGCATCCCCACCGGCTCCGCAAGTCATAAACTATATATTTGGCCACTGGCACCAATTCAAATAACATTAGAAACAGAAAGTTTCAGTTGAAATATGCTGGGTTCCTTCTTTTAGACTGCAGAAATTCTGTAGCATTTGGACACAAAGCAGAAATGTTTGGCATTAGATGGAGAGAGGAGCAAAAACTTGTCATCTATTGAATTGCCATGATTGTGCTTCTATTCAAAGAGCCTAAAGCCTTTCAAAGATCATAGAAAGCAGAGACTGACAACATAAATGACTATTGCACTACTGCTGCCCTTCTCAAATTATATATATTTTCCAAAAGAAAAATGGTAAGGGCTTTTGAGACTATCATTTGTTTTTTCCATGGAAAACACAAAGGCTGAGTAAGTAGGCTAGCTAATCTGAAATGTATTAACCTACCAGAGCTGAACCAAAATAGTTTAAGAACCAGATATATGCTACAAACAATGCATTTCTTAAATGATACAGTTTTGGATTTTATTTACCTTTCTTTTAAGTATGCTTTTAGAACCCAGTTTTAAGAGACACATTTTTTTCTATTTGGTATTAGTATAAGATATTAAAATGAGCAATAAACCACATTTTATTCTCACAAAGTCTGCTATGCTACTGAGTTGGAGTAAGCAGATTTTTTTATATAATAATGTGTGTTTATTTATTATAATCCCAATACTTAAGGCGCTTTTCAAAACTGATTCAGAGATTTATCGCCAAATTCTGCAGGCTCCTTCCTGCACAGGAGAAAATGCTTGTTTCAACTAGTCATTTTATGCTAATCTTCAGGGCAGAAATTAGTTTCTAAGAATCTGTCTGCATTTCCAAAATTCAATTACAGAATTGTATATGATTATGTATACGTATAGGCAGTCTTTTTCCATTCCTTTAAAGAAAAGAAGCTTTAGAATTAATTCAGGGACATTGAAATTCTAACTTCCTTCTTTTAAAGATGATGCCCTAAAACTCTAAATGATATATGTGCATTTAAAAAAATATCCTTCCCCATCTTTCCACAACTATTATTTTAAGACTATTTTTTGGAATTGATTATAACTGCTCTGCTTATTCAGACATGGAATAAAAGCTCTCCAAAGGTGCTCAAAAACACTAATAACTGAAATTATGCAATAAAACAGCCAAAAAAACAGCAGCAGCAGCAACAAGATGCTATGTGTCTGAACCATGAACAGTGACTTTAATTTTTAATGCCTCAGTTATATATGGGGATGATGAAATGTGTTAGGAAAGGTTTCTTTTTTTCAGAAAAAAAGCAAAAGGATGATGGTAATGATGAATGTCACCTTGTTATACGTCAAAATATGTGATGAAATTACCATGAAGGTTTGGTTAAGTCCGTGATGGCAAACCTATGGCACGCATGCCAGAGGTGGCACTCAGAGCCCTCTCTATGGGTACACAAGCCATCACCCCAGCTCAGCTCTGCTGTGCATGCGTGCACGCCTCCTGCCGGCCAGCTAGTCTTCGGGTCTCTGCTGCACATGAGCGGGGGGTGAAGCGCATGCAAGGGCACATGCACATGTGTAGGCCCCCCCGCACTTGGGGTTGCACATGCATGCATGGGGGGCAAGGCGTACATAGGGTACATGTGCAAGGTACATATGCAGGATGCAGGTGCATTGCATTTTGGGGACGTGCACGCACTTTGGGCACTTGATGCCAAAAAGATTAGCCATCACTGGGTTACGTGATGTACATATACAGTTAACTGATTACAGTGTTTGGTGTGCTCTTTGATCAGGAAGAGTTTCTACTGTACATGATTTCCAAAGCTATCCTTCCACTTTGAGCTGTCACAACTTTCTTCAACACGCTTTCCTTGGAAGCCAGGTCTGTACTAATGTTATAATACCTTATGCAGATTCCCTAGTTGGGAAGGGTAACAAGACATAACTTGGGGTCATTCTGTACCAGTTCAGTTCAATTAGCTGTGATAACAATAACACTAGTAATAACACTTATATACTGTTTCACAGTGCTTTACACTAAAGCCCTCTCTAAGAGGTTTTACAGAGTCAGCCTATTACCCCCAACAATCTGGGTCATCATTTTACTGACCTCGGAAGGATGAAAGGATGAGTCAACCTTGAGCCGGTGAGAATCGAACTGCCAAACTGCTGGCAGTTGACTGTCAGAAGAATTAGCCTGCATACTGCATTCTGATCACTACCCCACCATGGCTCTTTTCATACTAGGAGCTTTGTTTATACAGAAAGTCACAGGTGCTGCTGAGACTATTTTCCCCAAGAAGAGTCAAGCAGCAGGAGGAAGATGGACTGCAGCTTGAATTAGATCTGACAATGAAATTGATCAGGCTGGTGCCTCTGCCAAACACTGGAGAGAAAAACTAGTATTTATATAAATATAGATTTATACATTTTCTAAGAAACTGTTATGCCCTTGCAAATTCAATAAAATGACTAAAGAACAGTTGATTAACCAGGGTTTTTTTTTAAACTGAACTACCGAAAGAAGTTTGCATTAGATGCCCCCATCTAATATATGATTCAGATATTCTGTTTTGACAGTCCCACTCAATCTACAACAAAAACACATTATGCCACAATAGCATGGTATTTTTAAAATACGTATCTTTGAATAAAAATAGAAGTTTCTTAGTAGTATGTGTCCTACTAGATACAAGACCAAGTGCAACAGAAGAGATGTGCATCTGGTTCCCACTAGATAAAAGGGCATATACCTTTATCTCAGTGGTGGGTTTCAATTTTTAAAACAACCAGTTCTGTGGGCATGCCTTGTATGATGGGTGTGGCTGGGTGGTCATGTGACTTGGTGATGTCACAGATCACACCCAGCCCTGCCTCCCGGCCACTCATCTCAAAAGAAGAGGTAACTTCAGCCGTTGACTTTGGCCTATTTTCAGGCTGATTTCCAGGCCATTTCCAGGCCGATTTTGGCTGGAAAACTGCCCTGAAAATCGGCCTAAAAATAGCATGGAAACTGCCTGAAAAATGGGATGTTTTTCAGACTGTTTCCATGCTATTTTCAGGCTGATTTTCCAGCCAAAATTGGCCTGAAAGTAGCATGGAAACAGCCTGAAAAACATCCCCTTTGGGGGGATGTTTCCAGGACATTTCCAGGCCAATTTGTGGACA
>JANHGC010009701.1:220851-239092 GCA_027560395.1 Boaedon fuliginosus | reverse complement strand
TCGTCGTGCCCCCCACCCTCCTCACTCCAGGAAGCCAGTCGGCCAGCTGCGCACCCTGCATCTTCTCTCCCCCTGGAGCCGCCGCCTGGTCAGCCTGTCCCGGCCAAACCGCCGATGCTATTTCAGGTTGTCACGACAACAACTTCACGGGAGGCATGCCCTCTCTCTCCCCCCACCATCTTATAAAAAGCGGGGTGGTACGGTAGGCCGTTGGGGGGGGGGGGGAGAAACGGGATGGGTGGCAGAAGGAAGGGTTGGGAGAGCTGAAAGGAAGGGAGAAAAAACAAAAGGCTGTGGGAAATGGGAAGCCGGTGGGGGGAGAGGAGAGCACATAAAAAGAGTGAGGTGACATTGGGCAAGTGAGAAGGAAGAAGCAAATAGTCAAATCTCATTCAGGGTTAGTAGCCCTCCTGTTATTAGATTTCTTCTTCTTCTTTAATTCTGAAAGCCTAGAGCTGTTCGCTTGCTCAGCAGAACTGAACTTCTGTGAGGCATTGGCTGAATATAGGAGTAGCTACAGCTTGGCAAGCATCGTGAGGTGAAATGTGGCTTCCAGTGGCAGCCTTGCCAAGCTGGCTGCTTCTACATGTGATGAACAGAGTCCAGTCAAGTGCTCGCAATGAGAGAACGAGCTGCTACAGGATGAAATGGCTGGGTGTGTGTATTATATTCATATAAGCTTGGTTTAGATGTTCATTCTAAGGGAGGAGAGAAGGGACAAGCATGCTGGGCCGGATCCCAGCTATCTGTAACTTGCCAGGCCATATTATGTGGAGTCCTATATGTGTGACGCTCAGCAGTATTTAAATTGGGAGCTTACAAGGATTTAGGGATCAACCTTAGGCCAAAAGGACTTGAAACATAGTGAGGTCAGCATCCTAGATATAAAAGTATAACCCTCATTTCTCCAATTTACTTCCCTCCTTATTAACAAAGTTTTTGGCATATGAGTTTTTGGCTCCAATTTGTTAATTCACGCAAGCAGTTTATTTTTGTGCACACACCACAGTTTTATAGTATCCATTACCTGTAAGGGACAATTATTTCATAAGACATTTTTTTATACATTTTTGAAAACGTCTCTAAGAAACATCTGAATTAAAAACTTAAAAATTGCACTCATCCATTTTCCATTTTCACTGATTTTTTTAAAAATCTTGCATCGAGTCCAAAACAGGATTACTGTCTCTTAGCTCTTAATTTATGCAGACTTCATCAACAGTGCTCTGATATTTATTAGTTAAGAAGAGGCTGTTATATAACTAAGGCAGACAATCTCTGGCTTTAGGATTACACACAGTCCTCAGCCTAATTTATATGGCCATCGCCGTCATTTCAAAAGCCTGCTACAGTCAGTGTAGGCCACCGACAAAGGTGATTGATCCTTTCCTTGACTGTCTGCTGTCTAAAAAAAAGTGAGACTAAGGAGAAGATAAAAGAGGAAGACAGTGAAAGAAAGAACATTGTGCTCCCAATTGCCTTGCTTGCCTATTCTGCTCACCATGGACAATGTGCCTCTAATAATTTTTTCCTGTGTGAATGTGGCTCTTGCCTGAAATACATTGACCAGTTGATAAAAATGATTCTGAAGTACATGCATGCATACATACACACACTTTTTTCCCTATTGCAATAACTAATTTTAATGAATAAAATGTGATCTACAAAATGAAATGAATGTTGCAGAAAGGGAAAAAGAAATAGGAAAACATGGAGCTCTTTCTTCTCCACCCAAATAAGTAGAGCAGCCTTTTTTTTCCCTTTGATGAAAAATGGAACATTCTTCTGGATAATTGACATTTCAGACTCATATATTGCTCTTTTATCCCATATTTTTCTTCTCCAGATAAAACATTCTCTACCAGAACCTCAGACCAGCCATTCCTCCCCCATCTCTCTTCTGGGCCCTTGATGTATGAGGGTCTAATTGGAGCAGAGACAATGGTGGTATTGAGTTGCCTGGAATGTGAATGCTGCATCTGTCCTCCCCACATGCCAGGATTGGCAGCTGAGCTCCAGTTCATTCAAGCAGCTTCACCAACTTGACCCATGAAGCATTAAGAGAGAAGCTAATGTACCATTTGGCTCAATGCACAAGAAAAGAACTTCATAGAGTCACATTCATGAAATGGGCATCTATATACATTTGATAAATAAACAAACAAACAAGCAAACAAGGATGGTAATTACCTTGGATGATGGTTTAACTAGTGTTGTCATCTTTCCCCATTGTTCATATATATGAGAAATGTATGTTTAGTGTTCATGTTGACAATGCTAGTATCTAACCTCATTTTGGAGGAAAGCTTTTGGAGGATAAAGGAGAAATTGGAGTATTTATTTTGTAGTCAAGTGCCTAAAGGAACTATTGTTACTTCACTCCTGCCACCATATATGAAGATACTCACTAATCTGTTAATTACTTTTACTTTTGCAATCTACACTGACATTTGCTGTACCATTTTTTCCAGTATTGTGATGTGTTACTATCATTCAGCAGTCTTCGAGGATGAGATCCTTGAAGAAGATATCATTTTCCAGTATTCTGTGAATACTAGGAAATTATAAATGGGAAACAACAGGAGATTGTTTCTGTGTGCTATAAAATAAGATAGTATGTGTTAAAATAAGATCTTCATATACAAGGCTGTTTTTATGCTAACTCCAGATCGTAGGAGATGCAAAACAGGCTAAGCAGTATTATTGATTTAGCTTTAGTCCCACACAGTGGTTGCTGGTGCTGGATGATGATGCACACTCACATCCACAGATAAATAAGCACACTTAGAATACTGAGGCCCAGACGACCATTGCCATATACATGCATATACTTTAGCTGGGTAAGCTGTATCCTATTAATACATGAAGATATCTTTTATTAAATTCCTATGTTTTTTAAAAAAATAAGAACCTGGAGCTAGTGCTTTTATTTTATATATAATTATGCAAGTTTTGTAACAATACAAGAACCAAAATATAGACTTATTTATACTTTTTAATGCCACAGGTTAAATAATTGGCCAGGGAAGATGGCAACACCTAGCCTATCGCAGCTAAACCGGATTAATATTTGGCTGGGAGATTGCCAGGAAATCCCACAGCTGTAGACTAGACTGAAGTTGAAAAAAAATCAAGTAGATATTTCTTGCTGGCAAGAAAATTACATAAACTATGGAATCACAGAGAGTCAACCCCTGTTGAAGGAATCTTTACATGCAGTTTTAAAATTACATCACCCTGTGAAGCTTTGTGTTCTCAGTTAAGAGAGGAGGGAGAGAACGAAGGAGGGAAGACTTCCTATTTTGGATCTGAATTTTAAAATGAAATGTCCATCAAAATCTAAACTAGAATATAGTAGTAGTAATTTCTCACTAACATCATTTTACAGGGTTTTTTTTAAAATAGAATACATATAATAAAACTTACCTGACCATATTGTTTTACTGCAGAGATGTCCCCCAAAATCTCCACTAACCATTTCTAGTGCTATGAATTCTACCAGTTCTACCATTGACCTTTTAAATTGATTTATTCAATAGATAATAAAACATCAACTTTTCAATAATCATATTTTTATTTATGTACAATAATGTTATATTATCCAATCAAAAGAGGTTGGCTAGTGTACAGTTGCATATTAACATATATGCATCTTACACTATGGATACCTCATCCAATCTATCTATCTGGGACTTGGGGGAAATGAAATCCAAAACAACTAGAAAATGTCAAAATTGGAGAGGCTGATCTAATGCTAGAAATTGGAACTTATGGGTATTAGCTTACATTACTTTAATCTTAATATTAAGACTCCATTGCACTGATATGCTTTTGAATAATGAAGCTTTTTCTCCCTTGTCTAAAATGACCTTGACAATATTGTGCAATAACTCAAAGCTGTAACAAAGCTTGTGATACATTGAGGGTAATCTAAAGCTTCCAATTCTACCAGGCAGTAGTGCATACTTAATTCTATGTAATCATGTGAGTTGTTCATTTGTAGTTAATAAGAGTTATTATATGTTAATTAAATACTAGTGCGTAAAGAAAACATATTTATTGGAGATTTACAATCATACAATGTGAGTTGCATCTGCCACATAACTGCTAAATGTAGCTAAATATATCCTTATCTCAGAATATTTACTTAGGAGACAGTTACTACCCCGTTAAATCTAAATTTAATGCCTAGTTAAATATATTTAGGATTCACTTCATGGAAAATGGCATCAATATGTTTTATATGGAAAATAATAGAAGTCTTCCCTAGATGAAATAAGGCAATAAAAGCATTTCTGATGGTTGCAGTAACTACTAAATGCCAGATGGAAATACAAATGGCAAGAAAATTTGTCTCCCCTCAAGAGAAGCCAGATGACTAAAATTACCTTACTGTTTTGATCACAAAATGGTCTTCAACTTCCCTTCTCCAAATTATAGAAATGGAGTGAAGATTGCAAAAAAGAAGACTCATTTAAAAACAAAAACAAGAGCAAGGTTTCACACACTAACACCCTCATCATACAAGAGAGCAACTATTGTACAGGATCTACTGCTACCGGTAGATGAATTAGAGTTATTGGTGGTATTCAATTTTTTTTTACTACCAGTTCTATGGGCATGGTTTGGTGGGCATGGCTATGCTGTCGGCCAATCAGAGGTTGTATTTGCCAGTTCTCTGAATCAATTAAAATTATCACGACTGGTTCTACGGAACCTGTCGGAACTGGCTGAATACCACTTCTGATTATATCCAGATGAAAGTAAATCATAGGAAGTATCTTCCATTGCCTTAAATTCTGTTGCCTTCTCTGCATTTCTCCAATGATTTTTTTCTGCCTATTTATTCTATTTCAGTGCCCTGACACTTTTGTTTCTGTGCCTTTTTTTCTCCATTTATACTGCCAAATTCCTGACCAGTTTGTTGATTCTGCAACTGCTAATCTTTGCTGCTGTAATTATCTATTCTACCCATTGCATTGCCAAGGCAAGACTGGTCATCAGATATTGTTATCTTTCACATCTAAGTTTCTTGGCCTCAACTGCTCAAGGCTTTTCACCATCCTTCTTTTTATCATCAGTTAACTTTCACTGACAGAATATAAAGCTCTTTACCCTTACACATCATTGGAGAGTTCCATTTCCTACAAATGATTTGGTCCTTTCTCATATTTCAAGTCTTGCTTAAAGCAAAATATTACTGCAACCTATTTTTAAAACCTCTTGTTCCTATGATTTTCATTTATTATAGCATAAAACAAGATAAGAGTTTCTGATTATTTTTATGGCAATAATACCACCCTTAAAACCTATGACTTTTAATATGCAATTCCAGCTAGATAAGGATTCTGAAAAATACAATTTTTCATTTCACACATAGACAAAGATTGCTTGTATATTTGTACAAATCTGAAAATTGTCTAATTGTGTTACCAAATTACAAATAAAATTAAATTTGAAAAGTAAGTGAATTCTTATTAAATCATGGATTGTTTCATTCATCAACAGTAACATTATCGACCAGCATGGATAATTTTACCTATTTTGGGTTACTAAATTTCTGCAAGAAAACTATCAAGTTCAGAGAGCACCTAGGACCCTTCATTTCAACCCTGAGCTACAAATATTCTCCTTTATTGGTAGTATTTTCCCATCTAGACCAGAGCAACATTTCACAACTGCCTTTTGTCACTCAAGGAACTTATAGTGATGAGATATTCCAGTGACAAAATTCCTGAGTTTTCCACTATTTCTTTTTTCGTACCTTAAAAACATATTTTGAGGAAACATAGCGTGTATAATATTTCACTTGTAAGTTCAGATCTCTGCCTGGAAGCATTGAGTTTTGTTTATATTTCTCTTAAGTCCACCCTATTTTGAATTCCCTGAAAACTTACAACATGAAGTAATATTCCAAGGAGAATAGTGATTGTCCCTGCCAGATCATCCAATAATGATTTAACCTTTACATTTAAACTCCAGTCACTATAAAGAAGATCTATCAGGTAAAGCAAAAGGATATTTTGATCTTGAAGATTGCCCAGTAATATTTTGGATATTATAACATCTTGTGGTAAAGCCAGTGTCCAAGCTGTATGGTGAGATACATTTATACATTTTTAAACAAGCCATCTTAGTAGATCTTTGGGAAATTGTACAATTTTGTCAAAAGAATTTGAAGTAAATGTTTATTCTAAAACTAAGTCCTTCCAGAAAATACTTCAGTGACTTTGAACATATTATCTAGAAAATTAAAGTCCAACATATCTAGAGGACATCAGGTCAGAGAAAAGTGTTTTAGATGCAGATAATTACAGATTGATTATCCATGACCTGCATTTATTTTTATCTGATATACAATTTCAACATTTTAAATATTCTTTTTGTTATTTTTCCTACAAATATTCCAAAAAAACTAGTTTTCAAATATTGGCAAATTGTGTTTCTCAGAGGTATTCAAAACTGCTAAGGTTGACTCTTTCTAACAGGTGCTAATAGTTTCCCAAATAGTTTTTTGATATTATTACCGGTAGTAACATATGAAGAAGTTGCAAAATCTTTTTGAAATAAAACTGGGTGTGTAATTATTTATCATAGTAAAATGTATATTTCTTATTAAAAATGGAACAAATCTGTACTTCCCTGTGTCCTTTATAGTATTTCCACAGCATTTTATAAGGTACTTCATGATCCAAGAAAATTATTTTTGGCATTTTAAAATGGAATCAGTAGAAAGAATTGTCAAAATGGCCATAGAATTCATCCAGTAAATGAATTTGTAACATTGAAAAGGTCCTTCAAAATGATCACCTTCCTCCATTTCAGGTGTTGAAAAAGCTTAATAGATTTAACGAATAAGATAAACTGATCTTCAGGGGGAAAAATACAACGTGCAGGGTTCCACTTTCATAGGAGAAAGCGGGAAAGCATGAAAGCAAACATTTTTTTCTTTGTTTTTTCTAACATTTTTTTTTTAAATATGGCAATGGAAAAAAGAAAAAACGTGTCCTTTGTCAATTTTCACTATTTTTACATTTTCTTTTCTCACTGCTGATTTTAGCCTCTTAAAATTGTTTTGTGCTATCAGTTCCACCTATCACGTATACAGATTATCTGAAGTGTTAAAAATAGTCCTTATTTTAAAAATCACAGAACCAATTCATCACAAATGGCTTTGGAGCAAATCTCCAAACAGATGACCACAAGCTAGAAAATGTTGGAGGAATGGGCATAGCCAGGATAAAAACAAAATATGTTAAACCCATTTTGCAAGAAAAGCAGGAGAGGGAGAAAAGGAGGAAGAACCAAGATAAGAAGATGTGTGTTGTCTATGCTGCTGATACTATTTTCTCAGAACCGCTGACTGACTGCTGATGGTTTCTTGTGTGCTGCTGATTGCCCATCATGCCTGATTGCAGCATTGCACTTACTAGCCTAATGTACCTGAAAGGATATATAAGGAACCCATTTTCCAGAGAACAAGCACACTGACAGAACATACAGGGAGCTCAAAAAAGAATTTGGTGGGAAATCAAGGAAGAGGATTGTTCCTTACTTCTTTTATTTTTCTTTCTTAAGGAAGCACCTTCTAGGATCCTACAACCAGAACAAGCCAATGGAGAAGATCCGAATGAAAGTATGAGAAGAGAATCAAGGGATGAGTCTCTAAACAACTTGGACAGCAAGGGAACATTGTCATTATCTGCAAGGTACAATATTTGCCTTTTTAATAGAACCAAATGCAAAGTATACTAGTTACAAGTGCAATCTTATATCCTTATTTAAAAAAATGAAGTGATTTGAGAAGAAAGGTTCTACCCAGCAAGCCATTAGGAAATATGAGAATTTCCCAGGCATGGTAGTTGAGCTCTTCATAAAGGATAGGGCAGAAACAGCAGAGCACAGGAAAAAATCCTTTAGTGGAGACAGACATCTAGAAAGTAGGACACAAAAAAACAAAAGATGTACAATACTGGAGTTCAGGAAACATTATATCAGAATTTCCTTCTAAGGGGTAACCCACAGCCACCTGGGAAGGATATTTGGGCTTTATGAAGAAATTAAAGAAAAAAGTAGAAAGTTATGATGATGAATGGTTCCTGCTGAAAAGAACAAAGTGAGGAAACTGCAGGGCATACAAGTATTTTCTCCCCAATCCTTTTAATTGAGGATCATGACAAAAGAAGAAAAAGATATTCTGGAAATCAACAAGGGATTCTATGACAATAGCATATGCTCTGTCAATGAAGAACTCTTGAGAAAAAACAGACTGCATCTTGAGAAGACTAGGAAGAATCGGTTTGGCAAAATCAAATAGGCAACTAAGGACTGGGCTTTAGAAACAAAATGCAAAGGGGAAAACAGTGTCAGGGTAGGCCTGTAGAGTTTCACAAGGAAGCTAATAGAGAACCCTATTAGAGGGTTCTCTATTAGATGGTGCCATTCTAAACATCAAATATTTCAACACTACTGAACAGAGGAAGATAAACAAATGGGGAGACCTAAACCTCTTAATTCTGGAAGACAAATATGATATAATAGGCAACCATGACTCATGGGATGATACTCATGACTAAAGGCACTAGAAGGCTACAACTTATTTAAAAGAAACACATTAAACAGAGTGGACTCGAGTACTGTACTATTTGTAAACAATAAATGTATGCAGTTGTGCAGAAACTCAGGATTATGGGAAAATGGTAGTTTATCATGGTCATTGAAAGTATCTTCCAGCAGTAATTGAAAGCTGGAATTATTGTAGAGTTGTGGAAGGAATCAATGCCTATTTCAGATCTAACAGCAGAGGATGGAGCCTTTTGTCTGTTTTATATGTATTTATGAAACAAATTTATATTAAGTAATATGATTTGAAGAGAACTTTAAGTGAAGTATAATGTCAGCATTCCAGGCAAACTCCCATTTGCACTCAATACTCAGAAACAAAGTCCATCCAAGCAGAAGTTTATTAGAAAGCCATCCAGGCACAATATGGAGAAACTAGAAACTAACTTTTCAGATTTCAGTTTCCCACAATCCAAATTCATGATCCTCCCCTTAAACCCACAAGTTCATCACATGGCCCAATCCACTTCCACTCCTTTGGTGCCATTTCTTCTTCTCCCTACTTGTAGGTGCATACTAAAGATGATCTTGACATTTCCAAGTATCATGTTATGTCTTTCTGTTCTACTCACTACCAATCCCCCCTCCCGATTTCCCAAGCTGTAATGTGGCAGCCAGAAGTGATGATTCCAACACCCCCACAATATGGCTTCTTGCTCTGACATATCATTTGATGTTAATTATCATGACAGAGTTATGACCATATATCATTGACTGGAAGATGACTTCTAGGTTACTTGGAATAAATCACCAAAACAATTTGCTTTGGATTGTTTAAAAATGGTAGGAACCTTATAGCCTCCTTTTCAGTTCTTACCACAAGTTACTGTAATAAAGAAAACTTGGAATAATCAAAAAATGGCTTTTGGGGAATGACTTTGAGTTGTATTCTATTATGGAATTCAGAAACAAATTTCTGAAGTCAGAATTCATTTACTTGTGTGTGATTCTTTTACTCTAGGCTTCAGTTTGTGGGCACCACGGCTTCTGTAAAATGAACAAAAATGCAATTCATTTCACAACTGCTATATATATATCATAGGTTGGAGGGTATATATCTTAGCTAATTGCCTCTCTCTCCTCATTGAATTGTACTGCATTACTTGTCTTATTTTCTTTATTAGAATCTTGGGTTATTTATTTTATTTAGAATGTATTGTGAATGTTTGATTTGATGTTGGAAGTAATCTTAATAGATGAATAATACAATGTTATTTGTTTTTTTAAATAAATATTTAAATAAGCAAATAAGATTCTGAACATGTACTCCCTCAAATTGGATAGTAACTATTGTTTGTGGGTGGGTGTTTGCTTACTTTGAGTCTCTTCCCCTCATTATACCAAATACTTGAATCACATCTCTTATTTAATTTTTTGACTCTGTCAGGGAATCAATGCTGAAGTGAAAATATTGGGAACAACATATTCAAATGTAATTCATTTGGTTCATAAACTCTTTTTGTAAGCTTTCATTTACTTAATAGCTTTTAGGAGAAGTTTGGTGAATTCTACAATTCAGTTTTAGGGGAAAGGGTACAGAACAGTGTGGGCTGCAACAGTAACTTTCCTGTAACAAGGAGGAAGAATAACAGTGTTGTTGACATCTGTTCCAGTTACTGAGAGTTCTATTTTATCATTCCTGATTTGAATGATATATATACTTTCTTTAGAACTCAAGGAAGCCCACATAGCAGTCCTACTTCAAATGTCATCCTGTCCCAACTCTGAAGGTGACTGATTCAAAGTTACTGAAAGAATTCCCATGGAAGACGATGGATTTGAATCTGGGTCTCCCTAGTCCTGATCATCACCATGATCATTATATTGAAATATATATATATTTCAGCTTGCTGGGAGTGGATATAGGTCAAACTCAAGGCCCGGGGGCTTGATCTGGCCCACAGGGTACTTAGATCTGGCCCCTGAGCCCACCCTGGAAACAGTGCTTGTGCCAGTAAAAATAGCTTCCTGAGCTCCATTTTTGGTTGCCACAGCCTCCTGCAACTCTCTGCCAGTGAAAATGGAGCTCTGGCAGAGGGTTGCAGGAGGCTATGGCAGCCGAAAATGGAGCTCAGTAGAGTGCTCACACCACCATAGGCACCCCTCACACGAGTGACATCAGGCTGGCCATTCCCACCCTGGCCACACCCACCCTGTCCCCCCAAGATCAAACACAACCTTGATGTGGCCCTCAATGAAATCGAGTTTGACACCCCTGATGTAGGTGGTTATTTAAAATCATTTCCCAATGTTTCCTCTGTCAACCATTATGGGTTTCTTGGAAAAGTTCCCCTGATTGGGGAAGAGAGGCCGGATATAAATACAATCAATCAATCAATCAATCAATCAATCAATAAATAAATAAATAAATAAATAAAAGAAAATTATATAGACTAATTATGACTTTTCTTCCTCAAACTTGAAATGTTGGAGTTATTTGCACCTTAACTGTCAGTATTAGAAGTATTATATAGCTATAGTGTAACCATTTTCCTGTTACTTCTATACTGCCATTATTACAGCATGGGAATTAGAGCAAACTTTGTGTTAGTGATTAGAGAGTTATTTATCAATTTTCAATTTATTACAATTTATATGCTACCCAATTCCAGAGGACTCCTGGCGGCTTACAGTCATAAAAAGCATTAAAAACACAGAGGATATAAAATCTAAACACAGTATTCAATAAGAATTATTAAAAAAAAACAAAACCTACAGTAACAGCCATACTTCCATTCATACAAGGGGAGTCATCAGTTCTAAACCTGCTGGCAGAGCCAGGTCTTCACAGCCTGGCAGAAGGCTAACAGATTAGGGAAGGTCTGGATCCCTATGGGGAGCTGATTCCAGAAGGCTGGTGCTGCCACAGCGAAGGTCTTCATTCGTGGACCCACCAGCTGGCACTGCTTAGCTGACAGGACCAATTGAACATTCTGCGTGCTCTTCAAGGGTAGCCCCATGTAGAGCGCATTGCAGTAATCTAACCTAGAGGTGATGAGGGCATGAATGACTGTTAGGAGAGCCTCCTGGTCCAGGAAGGGGCACAACAGGTGCATCAGGCGAACTTGTGCAAAAGTTCTCCTGGCCACAGCTGCCAAATGCTGTTCCAATTGCAGCTGCAGATCCTGGAGAACTTCCAAGTTGCACAACCATTCTGAGGGGGTCAATCTTCCCCCCTCTGAGTTAGAGATGGATAATCAATTGGACCATGTGTGGCAACACCCAAATCCACTCAGTTTTGATGGGCTTGAGTCTGAGCCTGTTGTCCCCATCCAGGTCCTCACAGCCTGCATCACCTTGACGGCATCACCTTGATGGCATCACTGGTCTGGCCTGGGACAGAAATGTATAACTGGGTATACTGATAATACCCCACCCTGTGCTGTCAGATGATCTCACCCAGCAGTTTCATGTAGATATTAAATAGGAGAGGCAAGAGAACAGGCACTCCACAGAGCAGGGGCCTCTGATCAGATCTCTGCCCTCCTACCAACACTGACTGCATGCGGCCTGAGAGATAGGAGGTGAACCACTGAAGCACAGTGCCCCCTACTTCCAAACCCAAGGTCAAGGAGCACCAGGGTAAAAGAACAACCCCTGTCCCAGGCCTGCCAGAGATCATTCACCAGTGCAATCAATGCTGTCTCAGTGCTGTAACAGGGCCTGAACCCAGTTTGATGAGGATCCAGATAATCAGTTTCCTTCAAGGTCTGTAGGAGTTTTAGTGCCACCACCTTCTCAACAACCTTCCCCAAAAAGGGGAGATTGGAGACCGGATGAAAGTTCTTCAAATCAGTTGGATCCAGGGAAGGCTTCTTGAGAAGGGGCCTCAGCACTGCCTCTTTCAAGGACAGTGGAAAGAACCCCTCCTTCAATGAAGCATTAATAATGGCCTGGAACCATCTGCGTGTCACCTCCCGACTGGCAGAGACCAGCCAGGAAGGGCATGGGTTCAATAAACAGGTGGAGGTGTTCATTGCACCCACGGCCTTGTCCTCATCATCAAGGCCAACATGGACAAACCCTTCCCACTTAACAGGACTAAGACTAGCCCAAATCACCTCTGTAGATCCTGCCCAGCTAGAATCCAGGTCTGTCCAAATCTGAGCAACTTTATCCAACAGATACTGAGCAAATTCCTCAGCTGTCCCCTGTAAAGTTCCCCCATCTTCCCCTGTTTAAGGAGGGAGCAAGTTATCTTAAACAGGGTGGATGGGTGACAGTCTGTGGATGTTATAGGTACAGAAAAGTGAGAACCCTTTGCCACTCTTATCGCCACTAAATAAGTCCTAATGAAGGCTCTTAATAGTGCTCGGTCAGGTTTGGATTTACTGGCTCTCCAGCATCACTCTAGATGTCTCTTTGGGCACTTCATCTCCCAGAGCTCCTTGGTAAACCTGGGGTCCATCTGGGATCTGTGCACAGTGAGAGGTCACAAAGGCACAACCCGGTCCAAGGCACCAGTCACAGCCTTGTTCCAAGCAGCAACCAGGGCCTCGGCTGGGTTATGGGCCAGGGAATCAGGAAGCTCCCCAAGCATCCTCTGAAAGGCAATTGGGTCTATTAGGTGCCTGGGGAGGAACCACTTAGTCATTTCTGCCTCCCTGTGCAGGTGTGGCCATCAGGAAATTCAACCTTAATAGGGAGTGATCTGACCATGACAAGGGTTGGATGACTAAATCCCCCAAATCTAGAACACAATGCCATTGCTCCGAGATAAAGAATAAGTCGAGTCAGTCCCTGAACTACTTGGGTCAGGTCCATGGTTGGCATGGAGGCCATGAACTCCTGGGCCACATCTGAGGTCTCGCCTAGGGATGGAAGATTGAAGTCCCCAAGCACCATTAGCATGGGGAACTCAATCTCCAGCCCAGCTACCACCTCAAGCAGCACAGGCAGGGCTGTTGTCATGCAGCTGGGAGGCAGGTATATAAGCAACAAGCCCAACTGAACCTGTGAGTCCAACTTCAAAAGGAGAGATTCACACCCAACAATCTCTGGAGCAGCGCCACCCTGAGGATGTAAATCCTGATGGATAATAACCACCACCCCACCACTCCTGCCCTGGGATCATGGCTGGTTCAACACCTGAAACCCAATGGGGCACATCTCAGTAAAAAGGACTCCTCCCTCTTGCCCCAACCAGGTGTCGGTGATACATGCTAGGTTGCCCTCTCCTCCAGGATCAAATCGTGATCCAAATTCACCACTGACCTGGCATTAAAAGGCAGCAGCCGGAGCCCAGGGACCTGAGTTCCCAAGCAAATGGGCCCCTAAGATGAGCCAGAGGGATCAGAACACAGTATCGCCATCAGCTATTGGATATGTGTTCCCTGAAGATGGCTTACCCCTCAGCTCCTGCCATAGTGATGTCCCGGTGCCTGGAGGATGTGAGGGACTGGATGGGGACTAACAGGCTCAGGCTCAACCCTGCTAAGACTGAGTGGTTGTAGGTACTGCCCCCCCATGGTCCAGTAGATTATCCAGCATTATCGCTGGGGGGGGGGGGCTTGGAAATTTGCTCCCCTCAGAATGGCTGCGCAACTTGGGGGTCCTCTTGGACTCGCATTAGATCACCATTTGGCTACTGTGGCCAAGGGGGGCTATGCACAGGTTCGCCTGTTGCACCAATTGTGCCCCTTCCTGGACCGGGAGGCTCTTCTCACAGTCGCTCACACCCTCGTCATCACTCGTTTGGATTACTATAACATGCTCTACATTGGGCTGCCCTTGAAGAGCACTCGGAGACTTCAACTGGTCCAGAATGCAGCTGCATGAGTGATCATGGGTGAGCCAGAAATTGAGAAAGGGGAAGGGAACAGATAGCTATTTCACCCCAACAAGAGTAGTCATAATAATGGTAACAATGAGAGCAATCACCATAAGTCCAGCCTCAGGGATCCAAGAGTTTTTCACAGTTTGGGGCTACATGTCTCTTAAAGGTATTGTGTTCTCTATATGCCAGCTAAAGAGTGCCATTGGCAAGGGGGAGTATCTCATCCTTTCAAAAAACATTAAGGCCCCCAATGTCCCTGGAGGCCCATTGATCCATTGCAACATGGCTAGGACCATGCTGTTGCTCTCAATACCAGCCGAAACCACTAAGGTCCACCACAGTATTGCCCATCAGAACCCCCAATAAAACTATGGGGGCTGCTGCTGAGTTGACCAGGGTCAGCTAGAATACCATTAAGACAGGTCCACTGGGGCACCGTCAAAGCCGCAGGCACCCTGGCCATAGCCTGGCATCAAATCGGCCCGGGCCAGCTGGAATGCCACCACGAAGGGGCTGCCA
The DNA here is from genome assembly GCA_027560395.1 of Boaedon fuliginosus. Taxonomy (NCBI): domain Eukaryota; kingdom Metazoa; phylum Chordata; class Lepidosauria; order Squamata; family Lamprophiidae; genus Boaedon; species Boaedon fuliginosus. The sequence goes on along the minus strand of JANHGC010009701.1, from coordinate 224,175 downwards.
TTGAATTAACCAAGGCCAACTAGAATACCATCAAGCGGGGCCTGCTGGAGCACTGCCAGAGCAGCAACAAGGTGTTTCACTTCGGCAGAACAACGCTGACAGAGTGATACCAAAGCTTCTCATCTTGCAGGAACTACAGGTGCCCCAGAATGGCCCGATGTCAAATTGGCCTGGGGCAGCTGAAATGCCATCATCGAGGGGCTGCCGTCAAGTTTGCCAGGGCCAACTGGAGTGCCATCAAGCCAAGACCTGCCAGGGGTCTGCCTGAGCAGCGCTGGCCTCTCTCGCCTTGGCGGAGGCCACAGGCGTGTTAGCAAAAGCCACCAGGTCTGCTGCCTGATTGGCCGGCAGCACCTGGGTGAATGCCCAGTGACTGCTGCTGCTGCCTGCCAAGTCCTCCAAGTCTTCTGCATCTGGAGCACCACATATAGCCAACCGCAGATGCTGACTGCCATGGTTCCACTCATCGGCCTCTCTCCGCTCCACCACAAGGTCCATTAAGCCTCCCAATACCTCCACGTTCATGAAGCCTCCTGGTCTCTCCATAATCTCTCCAGGCTGGTAAGAAGTATGTACACTTAGCAAGGCAGACCCTGGCAGATGCCCCTGACTTAGCAATTTAGCCAGGGGGGGAAAGGGCAGCTGGATTTGGAGAGGGTTGAGGCAGCCACCGCTGTGTTAGCCATAACAAATAGTTGACCAAAGTCAAGGTCATTGGATCTGCAGATGGAGAAAGAAGAATGGGCGCCAAGTGCAGGAGTGTAATTGGACAATGTGATTGATGATGTGTGTCTGGGGGATTACGTTTAACAACCTTTGGGAGGAAAGATTATGGTTAGTTTTGGAATTCCTTCGGATGTGCCAACATGATTTTTCCAATAAAAGTTATCCTTGGATGGACTTTGTCTCTGAGTAGTAACTATGATGGGGAAGTTTCCTTGGAATGCTGACATTAATGTTAAATAGATGCTATTTATTTGCAGAAGCATTTTTCAGCATAACTATGCATACAACTCTATATTTAGACAGAACAAAGCTGGGTCATAAAAGTACTTAGCTTGTATGAATGGAATTGCAAGGTGATTATATATATATAAAACATTATAATGTTATATAACATTATTTCAGCCTTTGATTATTTGTTTGATTGTTGACACTTTTTTTAAAAAAAATCATGCATGCTAATTATTTTTCATTCAATGTCACTTCTTAATTTTACTATTTAAAGTAAAAATATCTAAAGTACTTTTTTACTTTTAGATTTTAAATTATCCAAGAAATTGATTTTTTAATGGCTGAACATTAATGATATTGTCCAATTGATTTCATTTAATGCTGTATCGTTGTCTAAAATGTTTCATGGGAAAGATTTTTAGTACTGAAAATGGATACAAATATTTAATCCAGCCTTCTCTTCCTCTATCAATTCAAACAATATATTTTCTTCCAATATTAGAAAACTATCATTTGTCCAAAAAGACTGAATCCTTTAGAGACAGAAAAAGAGAAAAAAATATTTATCTCCCACTAATTTATTGATACTAAATCATTGTTACTAAGATGTGTTTTTCTCAATTTAATAACAATTTTTGTTTACAAACAAGGAATAAGGTGGAGACTATTATTTCCATAAAGCTAATATTTATATTCACAAGAATATAAATACTTTGGAGAAGAAATAATAACTAGTCAAAGAACAACAGATGCCCAGTTTGTATTCTGTATAGAAGAACTTATTAAGAATGTCACAACTTTCAAATATCAGAAAAAGTTTCACTGATTTATTACATTATAAATGTAAACAAAAAAACTGTATTCCTTTTATTATTCAGTGAACACCTCAGACAGCAGAACTCAAGGTAGGCCAGCTATCTGCATCTAATAATAGAGCTTTTCACACAATGTCTGTTTGTGTGGGTAGCTGAAATGTGTGAGCCCCCTTATTTATAAAGATTTGGCAGACTGTGAGGACCTTCTCTATATCTAGGATGCCTGTTTTTGTAGGATTTCAAATAGCATATACTTTTATATGCACTTATATATCCAGTGTCTTCTTTGACAGCTTAAGCTTGTTTAAAACCAGATAGAAATATTGAGACAATGGACATGATTATTGATTTTTCAATAGTTATGACTGATTTGCACTATTTTAGACTCTTCTTAATTGGTAATGACATCTGGACAAGAAAATGCAGTGCCTGCATTTGCATAAGTACATTCTTACACAGTTAGCAGTTGAATACTGAATATATTTCATTTTCTTTGGACTGAATAATCCTGCAAAGGTATTGTTGTTGCTGAAGATAGGAGAGCAAATATCAGCATATATGAATAAATTCAACATGGATACAATTCATCCTTTTCATTAAAGTCTTTCCCTTATATAAGTTACGCTTTTTGGAGAATTCAAAATTTATCCAGTAAAAGGCAGAACTGACAATTTCATTGTTCAGATCATCTGAAAGCTGTCAATAGTCTATATACAATCTGCAAATAAGTTTCATTAAACATAGCGGAAGTAACTTCGTACTAACTTGATTTTGAAACAACTTGTACAGGATTGTTCCATTTGAGACTTGACTTCTATACCATTTGTACATTCAAATAAAACCTATCCAGATTAACCTTTTATACTCTTATCAAGCATACTCAGCTTTTAATCAAGATGACCCCTGCCTAATGACACATAAACCTGGAACGGTTAAGAATAGTAGGCCATGACCAACTAGTCCAAATATAATTGAGTGGCCTAGCAGTACTATCAGCATTTAAAATACTTTCTTTTAAAAGGAAGGGGGAAAAATGAGTTTACCAATCTGTGATGAGAAAAGGTATGCAATCGACTTCAGGGGCACTTCCAGTGATACTGGACGTGGAGATCACAAGCTCTGTGGTCACCGCTCCAGGACTGCCGGTCCGAGGACCCAGAAGAGGGTCCAAGCCTATCTGGTAGATAGGCAAAGTGGAGGAGTATGGGAGGAAGGGTAGAGGGGAAAATCCCCTCCCCGCCTCCCGTGAGCTCTTGCTAGGGCCAACCAGGACAGCTGCAAAGATGGCGGCTAACTAGCCGGAACCCCTGGACAAACGAGTGTTGGTGGAGTAAGGAGAAGGAAGATTGAAAAGATCCAGACTGGTAGGACAGGCATGACGAGACAGTGGACTAATTATATTTACAATTATAAGAGTAAATTGGGACAAAATGAACCGGCGGCTGTAACTTTTAAAATACAGGGCGAAACAAAGAGAGGCCAGCCTGAGCAGAGAAGGTGCCATCCCCGATAACCGCCCCTCTTGGAGTTGGAGAGAATATGGAGTGGTGGTTTT
>JANHGC010009701.1:177845-188643 GCA_027560395.1 Boaedon fuliginosus | reverse complement strand
CCTGGATCAGAGGGGCCTTATTTACAACCGACCTGGCATTGACAAGCAACAGCCGGAGTCCAGGGCCCTGAGTTCCCTGAGTTCATTATATATTTGTGTAAACATTTTAAGAAATTGTATTTGTATTTCTTAAAAGATCTCCTATATGGAATTTTCTATTTTCATCAAAACTACATGCCAGAACTCCACTATATTTAGGAATCTTAGAGCAAAGAAAGCAACCTATCAGCCTATGATCTCTTCTGCAAACATGAAGGACACCATTTAAAATGCCTCGCTTGTTTCCAGTCATTTTTGCTTGCACTGGATGGAATGCAAACCAAATGAAGGCAGTTGCTTTCTTCCATTGTGGATTCAGTTTATTGTTTGATACAGATATGTCAGATAAAATTGAAAAACTGGGCAGCTTCATACTGGGCGACGCTGATGCATAGTACTCTGTCTACTCCCCATTTTTCAAGGATTTGGTTCCTGCTAAGTCTTATATGGGAACAAAGCAAGAGTGATTCTGCTTTGGAAAGCAATGGCAACTGAAAGCACAAGAACTTTTCAAGTCTTCAGCTTCCTAGCAGACCCTATTAAAAACAGCCAAGAAGAGATAGCTGGCAGGCTGGGCAGTATTTATTTATTTCAATGTATACCCCACCTCTCTTCCCCGGTCAAGGTGTGTGTGTGTGTGTATGTGTGAGTGAACTTTGAATAGTACCCAGAACATTTTTGGAATATATTTTGCTTATAAGTTATATTTTAGTCTGCTCAGTATTATAAATTCTTTGGGTGCACTCACTTCATGAAAAGAATAAAAACAGGATATAATGAACAGGAGCAATTCTCAGAAGAACATAGTGTAAAATGTTTAAAAAGAGTCACTCCAAGTTCTAAAATCTAAATTGAAATAATCTTGAATGGTCCCATGCATGTATAGGAGGGGACGGTTCTTTAGATATTCCATCAGTCAAGTTATTTAAAATTCAAAGATATTATTTTGAATTTGACTAGAGCAGTTACAGTCTAACTGCTGAAATTTTGACATTGAATTTGACTAGAGCAGTTACAGTCTAACTGCTGAAATTTTGACATTGCTTTTTTCTATACAACCAGATGCTGTTTTCAGGACCTGAATTAATTAAACATTCCAGACAATTTTAAGATGGTATAAATAGTTGGAATTTTAATTCCTTGTGAATGAAAATATCAAGATATTTCCAGTAAAGAAGAATATTGTAGTGATCTGAAAAGTGTCATTATCATTATTTCTTATCTTATATCTTGGCAAGTTTTCCAGACCATTTTTATACAGATATTCATAATGAAAACATCTACTATCAATTTTCTACCTTCCTTTTTTTTGCTCAATAAATAGTGCTATGAACCAAATGTTTGAAGAAAGGTAGCTATCTTGCATATAATTAAGTATAAAAGAACACTAAAATTGATTTCAGTAAAAATGGACCATTTGTCTGTGATTTCAATATTTCCATTCTTTAATAAACTACATGAATTTTTCATCTTTATCTAACTTTCAAATTATGATTTAATATTATTAAACATGTGCCCATTTCTCTCTGTGCGATGTCTTAATAATACAACCATAATTAGTTTTAAATAGTTACTTCATTTTTCCTTTTTAGGATGAGAATTTTTTTAAAAAAATGAAAAATAAAAGGTACACTTTTTAAATGTCTGTGGAGTTTCTCAGTCATCCAGGTAATGATTGTCCCAAAAGTGCTTTTTTCAAGAGGCAACTGGACTTTCTCTTTTTTCTTTGAAGATATTTTGCTTCTCATCCAATAAGCTTCTTCAGCTCTGAATTGAGTGAAGAGCTGCAAAAGCTTCTTGGATGGGAAGTGAAACATCTTCAAAGAAAAACCAGCTGCCTCTTGAAAAAAAGCAACTATGGGATAAACTTTCTAAAATTAATCACCCATTTAATTTTCTATTGGGACAGTTAAATAAAAGTAGCATAACTAAAAATGCAATAAGGGTTCTGCTGTAACTATATTAGTTCAATGTTAACTCCAGAATTCCACCCATTAGGAAACATTGGTCAGATAGTTAAACATGGCACTGTGGCTGAACACTAATATTTTCCAGCCCTTGCAGAACATAAACAGTTGAAGAGGCAACTTTATTTAGAAGAAGAAAGAATTTTAAATAAGTCATAATCAGTCTATGGCATGCACTAGTATACAGGCCAGTCAGAAAGGCCCGAGTCATTTCTAGCCTGGCTTTGATAAAAAAAATAAAATAAACTTGTGTACAATTTGAATATTTTTAAGGAAAAAAAACCATCTTTGAGATTGTATTTACGGATCAGGCCAAACATTCCCTTTTTATTTTGTTCAGATTATATACAGGGATCAGAGAAGAGGATATTACAAATATACCCTATCTATTAAATAAATATTTGAATGTATTACACCAGAAATAAAAGGAACTGGCTGTGTGTCCTATCAACACCCTCTTCTTGTTGCCTTTTTAATATATTTAACAAGAAGAACTTTGAAACTCACTCTAAATTGCTCTGCAGATAATGAGATTTGAAATTTGCCACATTTTGCTAAAATATGGTACACTCTTACATCATATAGTACAGTCTTTACATCCAAAAGTAAATCAGCTTAGTATGGTGTGTGGAATACAAACAATTTGAAATATTGCTAGAACCATGTAACCATGAAATACTATCATTTTCAACTACATCTGATTTATTTCACTGTTCAGTAGTTTATTCAGTGATACTCCATTGTCTCTGCCAAAATTGTTGATAATTTAAAACCCTCCTTCTGGTGTTTTGTCCCTCATACTATAAGGAAAGAACAGGATGTTCTAGATGTCCCATTTCTATTGTGAAAGGTATAGAGATTTCCATTGCAATTTCCGTGTGTTGAGGGTTCACTATTATAGCAGCAATTCTACTATATTTACAAAGACTCTATGTGTTTGAGCCCAAGAAAGTCTAAAGAAATCCAAGAAAGTTCTAAACTTTTGAGAAATACGAAAAAAAAAAAAAAGAATATGAGTATACAGACTCAGTTGTTTCAATATACGGACTGTGGTAAGAGCATGAATGAAATACTTTTTACATAGTAGCAATTCTGTTAACACTTTATACTTTAAAAGAAGTTAAACAATATGGGAAAGACGCAGCACTGTTCCTCCCAACTCTCACGGGGCTTGAGCCCTAAAGATTAAATACTGAGTTCCATCAATTTCTACAAATAGTTCTGCTTTCATTAGCTGTGAGAAGTGGTGAGCCAAGTGCATGCTAGTTTCTTTATCAGTTTCTTTAACAATCTCCAGCTTCTTTAACAGTTCCTAAATCTTTTCTGCCATAAATATATATTATGTTAGTGTTAATTGTTCTAGAGTAGACCATGTTGTGAAATTGATGGGAATTCTTTTTTTCCCAACTCACAATCCACAAAAATAACACTTTACTAACAAAATAGAGGGAACGCTGAAAGCCTCTTGATAATGTCTTCAGCTTCTGTTTAGAATCATATTTGCAAGCAGAAAATTTTCCCAACAAGTTCTTCTTGGCTCTTCAAAAATAAATAATGAAATAAACAAATTCCATAGACAAGTAATTGTTTAATTTATAGTTAATCTCCAGCTCTGCAGGAAAAGGCCAATTAACGGAAACCGTTTCATGATTAATCTTTTGTCTTTTCATCAATTGTTTCTTTAAAGTATAATTTGAAATCGTAACTTTCCACCTTCCTCACAGCCTTGGAGCTTATTAAATTATAACATCTGTGAAGTGCTTTGAACATGGAAATCACTATACAAATTCTAACTGTGACATGAATTTTAAGAAGGCACTAATATCAGCAACTGCAGTCATTCCCTTTCTTTGCCTTTCTTTTTTCTTATTCTTTTTAAACTTCTACTTCCAATTGTGGAAAGAAGGATGAGGAAAGAGAGAAAAATTCCTCTAAAATGTTTGCCTTTGTGAATTCTGGATATGCATATTAAAACAAACAGGAATACCTTGAATTTAAAATTTATCATTAAAAATGTATCCAAAATGCCAGAACATGAATAACATGCTATTTATATTTCAAGTGATGATAAAATCTTCCACCCCCAAAAAATGAATTGATAAAAAAATAATTCATAGATAAAAATAAACTAGGCAGTTAACAAATCTATTTAAATAAATAAATGACATTCTTGCATAGTAGAGAGAGGCAAAGGTCCCTCTATAATGTGGTGGGAAATTTCTACTGACATCTTTTATCTGCAATTTTGAACGATGTTCAATCATCTGAGTCTCCTCTTGAAACAGGACTCTTGGGAAACATGAACTGACCAACTATGTGTGGAAATTGACTAGATTTTATAATTGTTATAGTTAAACTATAGCATTTGCTGTCATAAAAAGGAATTCATGGGCAGAGTTGTTCATAACTACATATTTCGATGGGTATACATTAAGAGGATATACAATTCAATTCAAGGATGCAAACTAAAGTTTTCAGAATATCTTAATCTAGAGATGGTTCAGAATCAATACAGAACAAGACATAATCACCTGTTCTCAGATTTCTAAATGTACAACAGCAATGGAGAACATTCATGTCAAATCCCAGAATATTTTTGTACAAAAGGAAGGAGTTTTTGTAAGGAGTAACAATGCCTTATCCTGAAAACAGTGAGTTTGCAGGTCAAATTTTAATGCGAGGAGAATCTTTTTTGTGTGTGAGATTGACACATTGAGTACTTGGCAAGATGGCAATAACAAACCACTTCCTTATGCAGTTAAGAAATCTGCATAGTTACCTTTACTTGTAGTTGACATTGACTTGACCATTTTTTTCTTACTGCTGATGAAATATGGTAGATTGAGATTTTTTTTAATTAGAAAACAAGCTTAAGAAATTAAGTCATATAAGCCTCAGATCTGATTGAAGTTCTGCCTTATTATTGAAGAACAGCATTTTTATATCTAACCTGTTTCATATTGATTGGAGGTTCATCTTTTGATGTTCCTTATTTCAATAGCAATGATCAATTTTGCGATGAAAACTGCATATGGAGAGAGAAACTTCATTCCTAAATTTATTACTGAAGTCCCTGAGGAGAACTTCTTTCTATCATGATTATGAATTAGAGAAAAAGTTCCAACCATGTTGGTTGGGTTGCTTTTCCTATTACTGATAGCCATACAGAGTTGGGAAACAGTGTCTAATTCTTCCAGCTGTTACTCACTGTACTAAAGAAATTACAGAAAACAGCTGATGAAGCATCCTATATAAGAACTATAACATATTGTTTAGGTTCAAACATATATAAATCACACAATCCTGGAAGGAGAGCAGTTCAATCCTAATCTGAGAATAGTCAATTTGTTCATTATATGGTAATAATATTATTGTTACCCATTGAAATGTTAGAAGAACTCTTCCAAATATACAAATATCCTCTCTCAAGTGGAACACAAACTCCCTACTTCAATAAACGTCCATTAGAAGCCATCAGTAGAGAGAAAGATAAGCTAGTTATTTTGTTCTTCATTAGAACCTTTAAAGGTGGGTGTTTCTGCTTAAAGGATGTATCTCAAAATATGAGAATAGGTTAAAAATATTCATCTTCCAGGATTTTATCCCCTGGGTAAACTTATAGATTTAGATGCTAATCCGAAGTTGTCCAGTGTACTACCCGAGAGGCAGACTATATCATAAATGATTTCTTATAAAAGCTCCTAATATTTATTGGAAATTGCAATTTTATTTTACTTTATTTAAAAGATTAAAATCCAAAATAAGATACTAGATTATTAGACTTTAAGAGAAATCAGTTTCTGAATGTTTTGCCCACAATTTGAGAAGAAGAAAGAATAGGGTCACTTCTTGTAAGCTTATCTTAGCTGATAAACATAATCAATCAGGTGGCAAAATATAGGGTCTCAGTATATCTTGTACTCTTATAGGAATCTTGGAGACTACATTCTTAATATAAAGTAGCCACATAGAGATGGAACAACATTTTTTTTCCTGAAATGAATTCAGTGACTAACGTTTTTACTTCTGGGATGCTTTTCTTATTAAAAGCTTTTAAATGTCATGTAGTACTAGACAAATCTCAAAATAAATCTAAAGCCAAAAATTAAAAAGAATGAACCAAAAAATATCTAATATCAAAACAACAAAGCCAATGCCACTGCAGAGTGCTGCATATCTATAACGTTTAGGTCTCTAAGGAAACTCAGTTCAATATAAGAGTTTCCACTGAAAAGGCTTGTCCCTGTGACAAACTAAACACATCTCTGAAGATGAAGATATAAAGTAAGACTTCTGCTAAAGGTTTTAAGGGACAAGGAGCACAAGGAGAAAATATCAAAGATATCTAATACTGTATGTTTGGGTTATGTCTATATAATTTCTGATCAATCAACCTTTTCAGTGTATTTCTATATTCTATACTGAGAAAAGGTGAAAGATAAATTTCTGCACTCGATTGCCAGTAAAGAAAAAAGAAAGTAAGGATGACGAAAAGCTAAAGATGAATTATAAATTTTAGGGGTAAGATCCACATATTAACCCACAGCATTCAGAAGTGGATATGGATTTAATAATATCACAGTTTTTCAGGTAGCTCACGTTAAAAGAAAAATAATAGATGGAATTTATTATCCAAAGCTATACTAGAGTGATGTTGTTAAATCCATGTATGCTTTTGATTGTTTTGAGCTAATAGTATGTGCATTTTTACTTCTAAAATTTGTAATTTATCTTTACTTTTTATTCATCTTTACTTTTCTTTTTCTTCCTTACTGGCAATCCAGTGCAGAACATTTCTCTTTCACCTTTTCTCAAATAAAAAGCCACAGAATTTATCAAAGTGATTTGCTTTTCTCTGATGCCAGCCTATTCACTTTTTCTGCTTCATGTACTATGATCAATAGCTCAATAGAACATAGTGTGGGCAGAGAGAGGCAAAGCAGCAGAGAGGGTAAATGTGTGCAATTTAAGCTATTGCTAAGGAAGAATATAAAACTACTGAACAGAATCAAAGGTTTTGTTTGCTCTGTAATCAGGGAGAGCTGCCAACAAAGAGAAGACAATAAAGGTCCTAGTAGCAATAATACAAATATGCCACAATGACGTATATTTTGCATCACATCCTTACAATCATAACAGTGAAATTCAAAGAGTGAAAGTTAAGAGTGCAATTGAGGCTGCAGCAATGCAGGAATATTTTAAGAAATTCCTATTGAATAAAAAGGACTTATGTGTAAATATGCAAATATGCAGAACTAGATTATAGCATCATATGCTAAACAATAACCAATATTGAACATTTGTATAGCATTTGTAATTTGGTGCAATTTTAATATTTAGAGTAAATATATCAAATATGTCAGTATGTCAGTATTATTTCCTAAATTGTGGTTTCAAATTCGGAAAAGAAAACATGGCAAACGCCATCTAGGAGTTTGTAAAATTAAATGTAAATGACTTTTTGACTCAGAATGTGTAGTTACAAAACAAAATTAGAGTTCAGCAGCTACATGCCAGATGGGCTAGTGAAACTTCAAATATTTGACTTTGAAGTTTATTCCCCCACCCCTCTCCATTCCAAAGGAAGGCTAGTAAAGAGTAATAGCATTTAAAGTTCATTTAACATATGGAGACGAGACAGTAGGGTGCTAAACATTTTCTTATCAGAAGAGACAGCATAAAAGGGAGATAAACCCTCCATGCCCAAAGAAATATTTTCATCATGGCTGATTTGGAACAAAATATATTTGCATATATGAATCTGTCAACAAGGCATATTGCTCTATTAATTATAGTGTCATTTTGATTGCTTTCTCAATATACCAATCAGTTTAACTTTTGCAGAGCCTACTGTGTTCTAAATGTTCAGTGCAGTATGATTAGTTTTGAAGACATGATCTATTAGCTATAAAAAGGACAAGATAAATTTTTATTGAGTGAAGCATACTGGAGCTTGAATGTCCTTTGCTAGACCCTAGACTTACTCTAGTCTTCTCATTTTTGGATTAAGTATTGTAGATGTGGTTATGGTTAATTACTTCCATGTTGCTAGCTTTCTATCATGATGTCTAACACAATAGATGACAATAACTGCATGAGAGTCTGTTTTTACAAGGTCACAAGGAAACAGACTGAAATCAGACTATCCTATCGTCAAAACAAGAGACAGATAGCAATCTTCCTTTCCACCCCAAAGATTGTTACAAATTACACAGGCAGGGAAAAAAGGCAGGAATATGCAGACTGATTTCAGTATAAGTAGGGATGACATTTGACACATGAATCACTGTATTTTTCATGTTGGCTATATTAGTTTCTCTTCAATAAAACTAGTACTTTAGTAGCTTTATTCTTGAATACTGGTTTATTTGTTTTGGGTTCAGTTAGATTTGGACGGAAGATTACTGAAAAAGAACCATGACTGTAATTAAACTAGAAAATTGAGACACCCCCACCCCAAAGGTAACAGCAAAAGATTTTTACATTGTTACCAATGTACAATGGAAAATTACATGGACATATTCACAAATTTATCAGGAGTGGAGTTTGATCTAAGAATACCTTTCTTTTGCTTTACTGTCTGGATGAAGGTGAGTTATATAACAGTGACAGCATCTGGCTGACCTTAGCAGGGTTTGGAAACTAAGCACTACTCAGTATCATCAGAACATGCAGTTAAGACCAACAGACTAGGCAGAGCTGTAGAATGAACTAATGAATTACAAACTGTCATACTATTGGAAGAAAACAAATGGTTGTGTCTCCAGTCATCTGGAATCAAGAAGTCAAGTTCAACTCAAGAACTTATAACTTAGTGGTGGCAGTGTTATTTAGCAACTTTGTAGAAACTGCTTAGTATTGAATGCTTACTTTGGGACATTTGTGGAATTTATCCTGGTCAGAAAAATTTCTGAAATCTATGGATTAACAGTTAATAAATATACACAAAATATGTGGTCTCCTATTTCCTTGGAGACTAATCTGTTCCAAGTAAAACAAATTTAGATTTAGAACATACTGGTCTAGTAGTAAAGCATCAGGCTAGAATCGGTGACATTGTGATTTCTATTCTTGCCCTAGGCATGAAAGGCATCTGGGTGACTTTCATGTTATTATGAGGAAAATAACAGGAAGAAGCAGTATTAGATATGTTTTCCACCTTAAGTTATTTATAAAAATAATGAAAGCTGGATAAAAACAAACAAAACTACAAACCTAAGTTTGGGAAGTGCATCAAATTCTAGATTGTTATGTGTGAATTGTTATATGCAATCGACTGAAGTTGGGGTTGTTTGCTCTTTTCAAAATAGCTGCCGACATGCAAACAAGCACCCCCACTTTCCCTCCAGCAGTCGTCCATTCTCTCAGAACTGCATTTATAGGCATTCACGCTGGTGTTCCAGCTGCCTGGCTGATTGAGTCACACCCTGGTGTTTTCAAGGACATGCTAATATCCAAAAGTAACCTCATCCACCAAGTCTTTTGAGCATATAAAAGCAAATGCTAAATCAGATGGGGAAGAGGGGTAGCAGGAATGGTTAATGCAAATGGCAGGAGAAGTAGAAACGATGTCTGGAGATTGGCAGCTACTACAAATAAGCAAGAGGACTGTCATTCAAGTGTCAGGACCACAATTTATGGTGAGCAGCATAATGGGAGCCCCGATGGGAGCCCTGCCTGGAGCCTGGAACTTTGCCGAAAGATCAATAGCAACTTAGAAGGGGAACAGGTACAAACAATAACCTCATCCCAACTAATGCAAGAACATTTGGAAAAGCCAGAAGCATACTACTTTATTTATTTATTTATTTATTTATTTATTTATTTATTTATTTATTTATTTATTTATTTATTTATTTAGTTGCTTGCTTACTTACTTACTTACTTATTTATTTTATTCGATTTATACCCCACCTCTCTTCCCAAATCAAGGGGAACCTTGTAGACTTTGACACTTTTTCTTTAACTGAGTATTAAAAGACTGAATATTAAAGACATATTTATGTGGAAACATCATTTTGCAAATCCTAGAAAGGTATAGTTGATACTGAGCAATAGTCTGTGTTGAAAGAAAGCATTGTGTACAGTTTTTCTATGCTGTGTTGTGTTCAGTATTTGGAGAACAAAGAATCTCCAAATGAAAATGAAAGTGATTGGTCTCATTCGAGGCAACAATGAAACTGCATACAGATGGGAAGTGGAACAACTAGCCTTGTGGTGCAACCAGAACAATCTTGAACTAAATACACTCAAAATCATAGAAATGGTAGTAGATTTTAGGAGAAACCCTCCTATACAACCACCTCTTACAATACTAGATCAACAGTAGAGATCTTCAAGTTTCTAGGTTCTATCATATCTCAAGACTTAAAATGGACATCTAACATCAAAAACGTCATAAAAAAAGCACAGCAAAGAACGTTCTTTCTGCACCAACTCAGAAAGCTCAAACTGCCCAAAGAGCTGCTGATTCAGTTCTACAGAGGAATTATTGAGGCTGTCATCTGCACCTCTATAACTGTCTGGTTTGGCTCTGCAAACAAAACAGACAGAGACTTCAGCAGATAATTAGAACTACAGAAAAAACACTGCTGCCAACCTGCCTTCCATTAAGGACCTGTATACTGCATGAGTCAAAAAGAGGGCTGTGAAAATATATACAGACCTCCTCATCCTGGACATAAATTGTTTCAACTTCTACCCTCAAAACGATGATATAGGGCACTGCACACCAGAACAACTAGACACAAGGACAGTTTTTCCCTGAATGCCATCACTCTGCTAAACAACTA
>JANHGC010009701.1:110864-124200 GCA_027560395.1 Boaedon fuliginosus | reverse complement strand
ATTCCATCTGACAACCTGCTGAACAAGTCAGCAGAGACTGCAGTGCTGCATTTAACCACTGCACCACCGAGGCTCCTGATTCACTTAATGACTGATGATTCACTTAACAACTGCAGTGATTTGCTTCAAAGCCAGGGCAAAGAAGGTCTTAACATTTGGCACAATTCACTTAAGAACCATCTTGCTTACTAATGGAAATTCTGGCCCCAATTGTGGCCCTAGGTCGAGGACTAGCTGTATTCAAAGCCCTGCCCATTTTTTTTCAACTGAACGGCACGTGTGACATATAGAAAAAGGCCACAGGGCCTCCATTATGCAGTTGTTATGGGCATTGGAACCCTCATGTATAAGTCTCTGCTCTTAAAACCTGCTTCTTTTATGCTATACCCAAAAATATAATGTTCTTCTTCTGTAAATTAGTTGCATTACTTCATTATAAATAAAGAAAAACAAGGTATTTTGTCTTATTAAAAAAGTTTCTAATGAGAGCATGATCTGCAACATTAAATATGGAATAGAAAAACTATAGCCTTTGATTACTGGTGTAACACATTATTTGTAAAATTTGACAATAAAGGTAACACGAAGTGGCATATATTTGATCATAAATCCTGACATCCAAAAGTTCTTTTGTTTCCAGGGGCATCATCTGAAGGGCTAAAGACAAAAGGAATCCCTTTCAAAGTCTGCTTTTATATTTCAGAAGGAGAGTGAGCAATTCAAAACTTAAATGTCCAGAACTGTGTTATAGCTCTAATCAAAAGAGTTAACACAAGTAACGTTTCTGATCTTCTATGTGCATGTTGGATTTTGTTTCAAGGATTCCTAATTCAATTTATGTCCTTGTCTTTGGCAAGCCCTGGCTGTGTCTTTCCTATTTTCCAAAAACACTGTAAAAGACAGACATGCAATTTCTAGCTTTCGAGCTGCTGCTAGTCTTTATCACCCTTTATCACCGGCCATGCTGATTAGGCTTGATGATAATTGGAATTCAACCTCTGAAGGACATCAGGTGCACATACAGGACTTTATACTATACTGTTTAATTCTTTTCAAGGCTGTCAACAAAGTACTTTTCTTTGCTTTTTTTTTTTCACAGGGAAAGCACCATTGCCTAGACCAAATTATAAATCTCCAGAACCCAATGGATGTAGCTCCTATTTCCTGGGTCTCAAGGTACCAGAAAGTGTATGTACTAATAACCCATTTCCCTGATGAAATAATTAACTGATCAAAACATCCAGGAAGAAAGAAGTGTTTGACTTTGCTGTAAATAGCTGCAATTGCTCCACTATTTCTATTCAAGGTTGCCCTAGACAGTCACTCTCCCCATGTCATGCAAGCTATTTCCCTATACATGCCAAGGGGGGTGGCCAGCTGCTTTTGGCAGACAAAATGAATGCGTTTTGTCTGACCACTGCCCATAGAATTCACTCTTTGATTGGTTGGGCAACAGACTATTTAATCCCCAACTGCTAGGAACAGCTGTACTGTTAAATATATCTTCTAGAAATTGCAGATTTGGAAATGGATGCTGGCTAGAAAAGGCCTATCATCTTAATAATTAAAATCAAAGGCCCAGAATACTCTAACATGAATATTAGTAATAAGGGAGACTGCTAAAACACTCAAGTCTGATTCAGATTAGACTCCATTAACCTCACCTCAACTGGTGCCACAACTTAATTTAATTTAGCCAGCATCTGATATTTCCTAGCAGATATACAATTTGCTAGCATTGAAATTCCCACATTACAGAATTCTTTGTTGCAAGAAGGATCTGCATTTGCTGAATGGAACTTGCATTCTCCATATGGCATATTTCCATTGTACATCCTGGATATTACATTATACTGCACCAGCTTCAGGTTCATTGTTCAGATTGCTGGTATTTTCAACATGATGCAACAGAATGAAAGTCTTGCTCCGCAACCCTAAAATTTCCTGGAAAATCTCCAAGAAAGTTTGGGATGGCTGCCACTTTGTTGACCTATTCAGGTTGGCTAAAAGCATCCTTGAACATTGAACAATATCTTGTCACTCTGTAAAGCAGCTAAAAGCCATGAGGAGATACAGTTTAGGAGATCCTCTCCTGGCTCCTATTTATTCCCAAAATAAATAGAAGATCAATTTGCCTAATCTCACATTTCACTGCAGTTCTCCTGCTGGGCAGGTCAGGCAAATATATAGCACTTTCACTTGTTAAAATATTCATTGTGGAGAGGCATGAAGAGCATTTTTATAGAAGAAATATGGGAGGAGGGGAGGATCATTTCAAACACCAGAGTGATTTTTTCCCTGTCTCTTGGCATTCTTTTACAGCTTGATATGGGCATCCCAGCCATGACTAAATGCTGTAACCAGCTGGATGCATGTTATGATACCTGTGGGTCTAATAAATATCGCTGCGATGCCAAGTTTCGTTGGTGCATGCAGTCCATCTGCTCTGACCTTAAACGTAGCCTTGGTTTTGTCTCCAAGGTAGAAGGTAAGTTTCCTGTTGGGAAAGATGTTAAACACATAAACACATGGCTACAGGACAGGATTTCGAAGAGGCAGAGGAACTAGAGATCAAATTGCCAACATAGGCTGGATCACGGAGAAAGCTAGGCAGTTCCAGAAAAACATCTACCTCTACAGAGCCTTGGTGGCGCAGTGGTTAAATGCAGAACTGCAGACTTGCCGGCTGTTAGCAATTTGGCAGATCGAATCTCATGAGGCTCAAGGTTGACTCAGACTTCCATCCTTCTGAGATTGGTAAAATGAGGACCCAGTTTGTTCTACTCTCTGTAAACCGTTTAGGGAGAGCTGTATAAGCACTGATAAGCGGTATATAAATCTAATTGCTATTGCTATTTTGATTCATTGACTATATTAAAGTCTTTGATTGTGTGGAGCACAACAAATTGTGGCAAGTTCTTAAAGAGATGGGAGTACCAGACCATCTTATTTGTCTCTTGAGAAACCTATATGTGGGTCAAGAAGCAATAGTGTGAACTGGATACGGAATCACTGATTGATTCAAAATTGAGAAAGGAGTTCGGCAAGGCTGTACACTGTCACCTTGCCTATTTAACTTACATGCAGAGCACATCATAGAAAGGCGGGGCTAGATGAATCACAAGTTGGAATTAAGATTGCAGAGAGAAATATCAACAACCTCAGATATGCAGATGATACCACTCTAATTGCAGAAAGTGAAGAAGAACTAAAGAGCATCTTGATGCGGGTGAAGAAGGAGAGTGCAAAAGTTGGTTTGAAGTTCAATATTAAGAAAACTAAGATCATGGCATCTGGCCCTCACAATTCTTGACAAATAGATTGGGAAGAAATGAAGATAGTGACAGATTTTATTTTCTTGGGCTCCAAGATCACTGCAGATGGGGACTGCAGCCAAGAAATTAA
This sequence comes from Boaedon fuliginosus, assembly GCA_027560395.1. Taxonomy (NCBI): domain Eukaryota; kingdom Metazoa; phylum Chordata; class Lepidosauria; order Squamata; family Lamprophiidae; genus Boaedon; species Boaedon fuliginosus. The sequence goes on along the minus strand of JANHGC010009701.1, from coordinate 120,795 downwards.
AAGACACTCACTCCTGGGCTATGGCAAATCTAGACAGCATACTAAAAAGCAGAGTCACTGCCAACAAAAGTTTGTATAGTCAAGGCTATGGTTTTCCCAGTTGCAATGTATGGCTGTGAAAGTTGGATCATTAGAAAGGCTGAGTGTAGGCTTTAGAAGTATGGTGCTGGAGAAGACTCTTGTGACTTCCTTGGACTGCAAGAAGATCAAACCAGTCAGTCCTAGAAGAGATCAACCTTGACTGCTCTTTAGAAGGCCAGATCGTGAAAATGAAACTCAAATACTTTGGCCATCAAATGAGAAGGAAGGATCATTAGAGAAGAGCCTAATGCTGGGAGTGATTGAGGGCAAAAGAAGAAGGGAATGACAGAGAATGAGTTGGCTGGATAGAGTCACTGAAGCAGTCGCTGAGCTTAAATGGACTCCAGGGGATAGTAGAGGAGAGATAGGGTTGGAGGAACACTTTCCATGGGGTCACGATGGGTTGGACATGACTTCACAACTAACAACAAAAAAGGATGTATGCTGCTGCACTTTCTACTAATTGAAGTTTTCAAGTGGCCTTTAAAGGAAGCTGAATGTAAGTTGCATTGTACTAGTTCAGTTGAATGGTAATGAAAGTATGAACTCCCAAGTAAGGCTGCAATTCATGCACCAGCAAGAGTGACCAAAGTTCTGTCTGGTAATAAACTCTATCTACCCATCTAACAGTAGCGAATAATCCAGAACAATCCCCAAATCATGGACATAGCCTTTCAGGGGCAGGACATTCCTTTGAGATAAACTGTTAGCACTCACAGAACTTCTCACTAAAAAGGCCTACTAAATCATCAACCTCTCCCTTAAGCAACTGACCAGAATCATTGATCATATTTCCCCCAGTCTTTAGGCTTAGCAATTGATGCAGGAAGATACAATAGTGAAAAATATCAAAGGTAGTCAAAAAGGGAGCACTTTCAAAGCTTTAGCAAGCAATCCTTTTTACAATGAGATGATGACCACATATTGCATAAAATTGACTACACACAGATACTGGCTCTTCACAAGAGCTAGAAGGTCATGGAATAAGTCCAGAAATAGCAGGAGACATACTAATGACATTTTAGAACTCAAGAAAATGAAAATTGTTTAGATAAATCATGTATTCTAGCAATTCGTCTCCAACAAGGTGTTGTCAAGAATGATAGCCTTTGCTTATTGGTAGCAGAAGAATATTGTTCCTGAATTTTAAGGAACCAGTGGAGTTAGGAAAGTGCCATACAAACTAAATTCAGCAATTTCACTTTCTTTTCTTAGAACCAAAGACAAGATGGTATGGATGGAGAACATGAATAATGACGCTGAGGTATGAGCAATAAGCAATGTTTATTATAATCATATGCAAGTTTCACAATAAAAAATAATGCTTTGAGAGCACATATGTGGAACCCTGCCATAAAATGGAAACATACATAGTGGTTTGAATTCTGCCAACCAGGAATGGTCTGAGGTCTTTCTGGGAGTAAACCTGGCTCAATAAGAACAATAAGTCTGGGGCATCTCAAAAACCTTCTAGTTCAGTTTTAGTTCAGTGGTTTTATTTCCAAAGGAATCAAATATTATTTATATTATATTATTATTTCTCCTTCTCGGGAGAAGGCAGCTGACTCCTGACAAAGCAGCAGGACTCACAGTAGCTCTCTGAGTCCAACTGATTTCTTCATGTCTGGAGGCTCAGAGGAGCTTGAAAATCACCCTGGAGGATGATGAAGGTGGAGGGGATGCTTTGGTGGTCATTGGAAAGCGCAGTTTTCCTGGCAAGTTTGAAGAAAACCCCTGAACTCGGCATGAACAGGATGGCCAATATGGCAGGACCAAACTTGGGAGGAAACTGATACAGATGCAAAGAAAGAAGAAAGTGAAGACCTGGTAACAGTATGCTTGGTTTGGATAAAATGTTTCTAACTTCTGCCTTGAAATTTTCCCCAAAAATCCCCCCCCCACCCCCAGTGTAAAGTGGGACTCAAGGGAGGTAATTAGTGACAATAAATGTCCCACAGCTATTGTTTGTTCTGAGAAAGAAAAAAGTTTGTAGATGGAAGTAATTTAATGAATAACAAAAAAGGAAGATGGGACGGGTAATTTTTAAAAAGAGTAAAATGTTCAAAATTGCTTCTACTATTCTTATTGCTATGTTGACTTGAGGGACACTCAGAAAGCCTTTGAATATCATTAAAGATTATTGGATTACTATTGGAAAGATCCTGGTTTGGAATGACTCTATTTGTATTATAAATGGTAGAAAAGAAAGGCAATAGTGGCCAAAGAAAGCAACATAATGCTAGAAAATAAGCCAATCAAATGCTGTTCTAGATCAAGCTGGATTGATTGGAGAAAAAAATCTACAATGGATTAGACCAGCAGGGTACCCATTAGAATTTTGAAAATTAGCATTGGGACCTGGAAACTTGGAAACCTGGTTGGCTCCAGCAACATAAAAAAACAATAAAAATAATAAGGGAGGAAAGGTGGAACTGGCGAGGCTTAAGAAACTGGTTGGACTATACTCCTATTACTCCTAGTAAGAAAGAAAGAAAGAAAATAGTTTGTTCTTGGAAATAAATTAATCTGTCCAAAATGCTAGGTTATACTTCTATTATGCGTATTGTGATGTTGGCTTGAAGGACTCTCAGAAAGCCTTTAAATACTATTGGATTATTACTGAAAATTTTTCAGTTTGAAATCACTCTATTTACAATATTAGACCAGAAGGATATTTATTAAAAGTTTGAAAATCAGCATTGAGACCGGAGGCTATTGTTGATCCTAGCATGGAACTTGCAAGTGGAAGCAACTTAAAAAAACAATACGATAATAATAATGTGGGAGAGGCGGGAACAGTGAACTTTAAGACGCTGGTTGGACTATATCCCTATTATTCCTATTACTACTTAGGCTTGAAGAACTCTTAGGAAACCTTTATTTATTTATTTATTTATACCCCGCCTCTCTTCCCCGATCGAGGGGAACTCACAACTATTCAAAGTATATTCCAATACTTCGAATAGTATTGGAATATATCTCCACCGGAAGACACTTTATAATGCTGCTCTGACTAAGTGGGACTGATTGGAATAAATACAGAATATCAGTAATGGATTAAAATAGAAGGTTATTTACTAAAATCTTGAAAACCAACATTGTACTGGATAGTATATAAGCGTTTACTGAATAAAATTCATGACAAAATAAAACAAGGCAAAATGGAATTGCAGGAGGAAATAATTGATGAGTGTTTAATTATGGACCTCTTAAAAGGAATATTAACATTGTTTCAAGAGACACATGAAATAATAGTAAACAATAATAAGGAGATAAAAGAAGTGATACATGGGACCAGAAAATCAAGATAAAAATGTATCAAATAATACACAGGAAGTTCAGGAAAGATTATAAAATAGAAAGATATGAGGAAAAAATAAGAGAGGAGAAACAACGAATGGTACAGAAAAATAAAAATGAGAAGGTAGGCAAAGTGGAATCAGAAATCACTAATTATAAGTGGACAGATCCAAAACTGGAAAGGGAGATACAGAAAGACATCCTGGAGATGAGGAAGAAACTAGGGAAAGGCATACTAATGGTTCCAAAAAGTGAAGAAGTGATAGAGACAGAAGAGATAGATTAAATATGAATAAGATAAAAAGAAAGAGGACTACATGGAAGGACTACATGGAAGGACTTTAGAGAGATGGTCTAAAGTCAAGAAGAGTGGAGTTACGTAAGCAAGCAGGAGATGACGGATGAATGTAGAAAAGTGCCATACCATCAGAATTAATATAAAGACGGAAATTAGAAAGGGGAAGGAGACTAATTTTTTTGGATTGGGGAATTATCTCAATGATAGTAGAAGTTAGAAGCTTGAAAATGTAATTAGGAGTGTTTTAAGGAAATAGTTAATTTTGAATAAATAAAGTAGGTAAATTTTAAGATTATTTAAAAATTAATTGGTTATAAAAATGATGTTTTTTTGAGATTTAATATTTTAAAATGGATTAAATGTGATATTGTGAATGAGATAACTGTTATTGATAATAATGACTAAAATTACTATGTATAAAAGACTTATTGCTGGCATATAATAGAGAATGTCCAGATGGTATATAGTTATTGCACACATAGTATCTCTACTCATTGTACAATAAAATAAAGATTAAAAAACAATATTATGGAGTTCTCCAGAACATTTGATTTGTAAATTGATCAATTGGTACATCGTAAAAAGACATCTGGATATATGTTAGTAGAATGAAAAACTATGCATAACCTTACCTATGAGACTATCTCCAAAATTCTTTTTTGAAATAATCCTTGAAGTAAATTATCTTTAATAAAATTGAATGAGAACTGATAGGGGGAAAAATCAGACAGAGTTTCTCTGTCCAGTAGTAATCTAAATTATTTCTGTCACTTGCCGTGGGAGAAAAAATAAATGGAATAATCATGAATCAGGCAAGAGACAGATGCAAAGATCTTTCCACTGTTACTTATGTCCTGGCAGTTTATTGTCACCACTCTTTGAGGCATGTCAGGATATTCTGAATAGTAGGATGATCTGCTTCATAATCTTTTAACTAATTCTTTGTGCTTTTTACAGATATATGCTCATTACATTTCCTTATTTTTATTACACATTTAAAAATAAAAATACCAGTGCAGACTGGGATACTATGCATTTTTAGTTTGTTATATCAAGCTGGAGAGAGGAAATATTAACCCATCTCTTCTGCAGATTTCACTTCTTCCCAGGACTCTATAATAACATACTTGGTTAAATATTAATGTGTAGCTTCAAGGAATAGTGTTTCATGACTTAGGTGAAAACTTTGTCATTTGGCTTCTTTCAAAAGTGTTTGGAAAAACAAAGTGGCATTGAATTGTCTACTTCATCCTGGTCCAAATGTCAAGAAATAAAATAAGCAGAAGGGAGATAGGCTGTTCCATAACTTGTGGGTACATATAATTGATAATATATTTATCTTGTCAGCTGGAGACACCTGTAATATGATGAGATAGGATTTCAGAAAGCCAGACAGGATTTTGCCCCAGTAAAAACAAGCAGAGCATTCTTGGCAACATTCCCCTAAAGGCAAGAGAAGAAGGCAAAGCGGATTAACACTAATATTTTGCAACACATTCTTATTACATTCAGATTCTTTTTGTCAAGAAAGAAAAAAGGAAAAGTAAGAGATTGGTTTTACAAGATAAACCAGCAAAAGAGGAGAGTAATGGAAAGAAAAATTATGAATGGAAATAAAAAGAGTCAAATGTTCTCAAGGGAACACAGAAAATATAATAAGCAATTTTCTAACTGAGTTGGTACCATCTGTAAGAAGCAGAAAAATGACAGGACAGGGCCAGGATGCCTTTTGGGAATTATCAATATTGAAATACAGTTATATTAAAATCATGTTCAAAAATAAAGATGTGTGTATAAAGGACTCTTATTTTAATGTTAATCAAATATTACAATTCCCATTCATACTGGTAGCCTAGTATTCTAACAAATTTTATATGAATGTAACTATGTTCATAGTATTTAATGGAACAAACAAATAACAGCAACAAATTGAAAAAAAAAAACAGCAATTCATCATCCAAAATCAGTAGCAACACCATCTTTTCTGAATTCAGCGTAAGCCTTTTCTTCTACATCTATCCCTTACACATGAAAACACATGAAGGTTCTGGAGACTTCCAACCTACAGCTTGCAAAAAATAAGAATTCTATGCTGATAAAAATTGCCAGTCTGCAAAATGTCCTTCTTAGCAGCTTTATGTAGATGACAGATAAAACGTGGCAGAAGCATGGAAGCATGGAAGATAAAACGTAAACATCAGGACTTTCCCGTCATAGACCTAGTGATATAACAATAGTGACCTAGTGATATAACAATTTTCAAACAGCTGATCAGAAGTATGTTAATATCATTTTATATTAAAAGCCAGAGAAATACAAGTGGAACTTCCAAACTTCCAGTTCTGATCTCTCTATGTATTCTTCCATGGCTAATGGTACCAGTAGATGTCCTCCTCATCTCTACTTAGAGAAATTAATGCTGTCTCCATTCCAAATACATCTCTACACTCAGACAGGAAAAACAGACACAATTTATTTCATTGTTTTAATGTAATACTGGACACCAGCCAATCACCATTAAAATCAAGTTAGGTCCAGTGTTAGGTTCTTAAAGAAGGGTCTTAGTGCCACTTCCTTTCAGGTGGTAGAAATTTTATCTCAAAATAGATTTAATGATCTGAGTGTTCATTGACACACTGGAAGAATACAAGCCTTATAATCCCTGATCAGGAGGGGTTTAATATGCCAATAGTAGCAAGCAGAATCAGTTAAATAAACTAGTTTCATCATTAAATTATCTAAATTAGTAGAAATTATGGTTAAGAATTAACATGACATTTACAAGTAAGTTCAAGATGATTGATTACAGACGGTTTCTGGATGTAGAGTATGAATGCTCTGTATGGTGGAGTTATTCTCTTAAATTAGCAATTCTTCCATGTTTAAACAAACACATTCACAAATTAAGGTTGTCAAAAAAAATTTCATGTAAATCAATTATTTAATGAATTTGTAGTCTGGGAAATTACTTCTTCCTCTTCCTCTTCCTCTCCTTCTCTTCCTCTTCCTTCTCTCTCTCTCTCTCTCTCTCTGTGTGTGTGTGTGTGTGTGTGTGTGTATGATACAACTAACTCTTCATATATATGTAAATATGTATATATAAAGAAGAGTTGGTTGTAAACAGTACTATGCTATAGATACAATGTTGTATTACACATCCCCATATTGTCCCCAAGCCTAAGGATTTTCATGTAAGGATGATAAAGAAGCATGAGAGGCTACTTCCAGTGACCCAAAGGAATGACTTTTCTATTTATTATCTCTTACAGAGACCTTTTCATCTGATCTCCAAATATGTCCAGACAGAGCATCAATTGATACCAATCATACTAATAGCGAATTTAAAACTGAGATATGATTTATGTAAGGGAAGTTTAAATATAGATTCAGAATGTCTGGTTCCATTTTAAGTTGAGTCTATTTATTTTCAAGATAGTTAGAAATGAGATTTATAAACAGCTTCTATTGCTTTATTCATATTCTATAAAATCTTCTTGCTCCTTAGCAGAGAAGAGAGAGTCAGAAACGAAAGCAGATGCACAGGAAGAACCTTGTACATTATTTTATGAACTGGAATGGATATACACTATAGAAATCAGCAACATCATTATACTCAAACAGGAGTCTTTGCATGCATACTGACCGGGGAAGAAAGGCAGGTTACAAATTTAATAAATAATAATAATATTAAAAACTAAAAAAGATGCTTCAAGAGTCTCTCCCATTTGAATGGAGACCCAAATTAACTGGTTGCCTGAATGATGGACAGCTACTGATGGACAAATTATACAATAATGGGCTAGATGGAACAATTTTCTGTCCAACTCAATAAAAACAATCTTGATCTGCTGATAAGTTTAATTGGCCCAAGGAATAAGTGGAATACGTTTCTCTGTATGCTTGGCAGAGCAGACCCACCCTTTCCCCTCTTCAATTGTTTACATTTGCCAAGTGTGAAGAAACTGGAAGTCCAACTGAGGATGATCATTTCTTTAGGTGAAACAAAAGTATCTATTCAGATATATGATGAACTAATATTAGGCTACCATATCACCAGAGTCATCAAATCTGGACTGGAAACATTCAAACAATATTTGACATAATAAACACTATCTTTAAACAACTTTATATTTGGACAAATGATTTTAGTACTGGGCATGCTTATACAATGTGCTTCAGGACTTGGCATAGAATTTGTCTGTTATTCGTTACTACCTGAAGAAACTTTTTTTCACACTCATTAAACTAGCTGCATTTTCATTGTAAATGTTAAAATGGCTGAATTTTTATTCTGGCTACTGCTGAAGCCTCAAATACAATATGGCTGTTTTAATGAGTAATAGAAAAGAGTGTTGCCAGGAGAAGATCTGAAAGATTTATATCAAATAACGTTTGAAACATGCAATGGATGCTTATATGAAATAATAATATATGCACACATGAAAACATTGTTTCTACTATTGTTTTATGGCACTACAGTGAGCTTTCTGTTTGAAGTATGGCATATTTTTAGAAATTTCAAACATTTGTTTTTGCCTGATGGACGAAATCTATAGAATATCACGTTAAAATAATGAGCCCCGAATACGTCCAGTATTCCATGAAAAACAAGCAAAGCCTATGGCAAACAAAGCAGAAGAAAAAGCACAAATGAGTCTACACTACATCTCATCAAATGTCAAAAGTAACATGAAAGGGAGTCTGGATTTATGAGCAGTTTGCCCAGCAAATAAACATTTTAAGTGCTATAATAAAAGCATGGCAATGAGCCACCCATCATGTATTTTAATTTTGGTGGAACCAAAAGTTCAGTTTAATACACTTTGCATTAGCAAGTCAATAATTTCATCCAAAAACCACAGTCAATTTCCTTATTTTCACACTCATGTCATATTAATGAAATAAATTGACATTTTTTAAATGATAGCTGAAATAATATTAAAATTATCTGACTGCCAGATTTTTGCTATTTTTAAAAGGTTCATTTAAAGTCACTGTCTAGTGATACAAGCAGCAATATAAATATGTTAAATAAATAATAAATAAATACCTTTAGTCGATTCTTCTTTGCTTCCCACAGTAAGAAAAAATAGTTCAGACACAGCAAAAGCTTTCGGTTGTAAGGTTTTTGAGGGCATTTATTATTTACATCTCATAGGGTTTTAATTAGAGCTGAGAGACTCATCCATTCTGAATAATTTATTTGATTAATTTTGCTGCTGCTTCTTGTTAGAAATTCTCCACCATGAGTCTGTGAAATTTATTTGTCATTTGAAACTGTTTGCACAATCGTCTCTGTAAATAATTCTTGGGTTGAGCTTGTTCATTGCCTCATGTATAAGTTTATGGGAAGTGGGTATGAGCCATCTTGATTGCTTCTCCTTGTAAGTGAAGTGCTTATCCAAAGTAATTGTAGATGTGGAAGGGGAATTAAATGAGACATCTTTTAATAGCACAATATCATTCTTATAGAAGATATTATCAGGTGCTTATAAAATGTGCTGATTCTACGAATGAGTGTTCACATGTGATCTTGTTCACAAGAGATATAAATCTTGGGTAAAGCATAAAAATATTAACACATTCTCTATCAATAGTTTTCCAGGTTTTACTGACCAAGTTAAATATTTTGCTTAGCTTTAAATAGCCTGCTTTGCTTTGCTCTGTTGAAATAGAATCAAATTATTTAAAAAGTCTTTATCTGCATATTAGAAAAGTATGCACACCAGAGAAGTATGTACGTTTTCTTTCTGGAAGTTTCTTATTAGTCCCTCCTAGAAGTGTCATGCATATTTCTATTTATTTTGATTAGACAATTTAATTGGATTACTGCTGCAAGATGTCGAAAGATGAAGGGCAGTTTCAGGATTGTAAAAAAGAAGAATTAATGTCATTGGTATAGGAAGATTTATGGGCATGTACTTATTAGGTTTTCTTAGTCTCCCTCCTTCCTATTTCTTTCTCTTTAGTATTCTCCCATTTTCTGTATTAAAATTTTACACCCAATTCTGCATTTCTTATTTTTAAAAAAACCATGTGCATAGATGGGACTATAGATTAATTAATTCAAAACCAGTTCTGGGTTCATAAAGGGAACCAACACTCCTCTGAAAAATAAATCTGCCAAATCTTCATTGCTGCTATGATAAATTAAGTAAATGGTCCAAAAGAGATAACATCTGTCTGTCTGTCTGTCTGTCTGTCTGTCTGTCTGTCTGTCTGTCTGTCTGTCTGTCTGTCTGTCTGTCTGTC